>WSYQ01000895.1:0-67912 GCA_011426435.1 Lysiphlebus fabarum
AAAAAAAAAAAAAATAAAAAAAAAAAAAAAAAAGAAATAAATAAATATATTTGGACCCCAGCAGCATATACAGCCCTTGATCTCCCTTTTTTTTTTTTTTTTTTTTTTTTTTGGGAAAAACTCTCTCTGGCACGCGTTAATTCCTGCCAAGTTTTTTTTTTCATTTTTTTTTTCCCCTTGGAAATGTATATTTTTTTTTTTTTATTTTTACCCTCTTTTTTTCTACATATAAGTATGTATGCCTGTATATATTATTTCTTTTTATCTTTTTTTTTTTTTCCTTCATTTATATATATTTTTTTGCCTGATGTCCATCTTGACCCGTCGCGACACCCGATATATCCGCACGTGACTGCATCTTTTAAACTTCCGAGTGATCATTTCCTTATTTATAAAAAAAAAAAAATGTATTTTTTTATATACTATAAACTTGGTAATAAAATTTAAAAATAAATAAATAGTTGTCAAATTAAGTATAGAAATGTTTGATTGTATTATAAATTATTTTTCGAAATTCGAAATATTTCGAAATCGAAATAATAAAAGTTATAAACATTTATTGAAATATTCATTAGAAATTTATCATTAAAAATATATATAGTAAATTGATTTAATTTTTATTAAATTTTCATTTAAAAAATACCAAAATATTATAATTTTTCGATAAAATTAAAATTAATTAATATAATTCAATGCAAAATAAATAATCGAAATTATATATATTTTCGAAATAATTTGTAGACAAATTTATTTCTACCAATCTTGTTTAATTTTGTATAATATTTAACTCAACAATTAATTTAATAAACCAAAAAATAAATATAGTAATTGTCATGACTTTTTGTGACAAAAATAATTAAATTTCCATTTATTTTTTATAAAATAAAATATAAAATATAAATATACTTGAAAAAAATATATTAAACATACAAAATTTTCTATTACGCACTGTTATAAAAAAAAAAATAAAATCATTTGCTCATTGTCCTGGATGATGCACTATTTTTTTCTCTATTATTTATTTATTTTTTTTTTTTATATATTTATACATGATTATTGCAAAATCATGGTCTGACGAACGGCTGGTGGTTTGATATTGGGTCCAACTGTAGCAACGCCCTCAGGACAATGAAATATGGGTCCCATTAAAAACGCATTTTAATACACTTCTGTTCAATACAATGCAACCCAGCAAGTAGCAATAGTAAAAAAAAAAATATATATATTTATAAAAAGGTAAAAAAAAATAATTTTTTTTTTATATAAAATGTTATACATATATATACAAAAAAAAATGGAAAAAAAAAAAATCAATGACAATCTAGTTTTCATATATATATATTGGGTATTTACAGACATTTTTTTTTTTTTTTTTGAAGCCGGAAATCTGGTGATCGAGTCAATTCCTTCATATAGGTCTTTCAAGAAGTTTAATAATATATAGGTACATTATTGTCCTTTAAAAAAATATTTTTTTTATAACGATCTACCGCATCATCATTGTCATGCAAGGAAATACTTGGACCTTTTTCAGTTACAAAAAATGTATATATATACTTGAGGTATAAAATTTTCAACAGATATTTTTTTGTGACATTTTTATTGATGTATGACATTCAAATTTTTAATATTTCTATACACTTTTGTGCTTAAAAAAAATCATCAATATATTAAAAATGAATTTAAAAAAAAATATATAAATATATATAGAAATAAAATGAGGTTGCAAAGTAAAAAATTTTGAAAAAAAATCAAAAAGTATTTATGTAAAGATATTTATACAAATTACAAAATAATTTACAATTTAAAATAATTAAAAATCTTGTATATATTTGTGATTATAATCATGTTGTTTTTAACCCTTAAATTTATCTTTAAATTTCGAATAAATTTCTCTGAACCAGAGCCAATATTATTTCGAATTTTTTAAATTTTTTATTCAATGTTTTATGATAAATGATTAATTTATCATCCACCATTTTTAACTCTTTAAATACAGCCATTTTATAAACCTCCCCTTGTTATATATATAAAAAAAAAAAAAAACCCATTGACTTCTATACTTGGCTTCCCCTAAAAAAATGAACAAAAAAAAAAAAAAAAAAAACACCAGCATAAACTATTATGTAACTATTAAGTACATGTGTATTTTTTTACTTTGTCCTTTATAATAACCCTTCATCTTCATCCCCTAAAATTATCCAACAAGTTCAAGCAGGTTCATAAAAAACCACTAATATAACACGTACCCTCCAAAGTTAACCTGTTTTTTTAACTATAAGGGGAGTTTTTTATATATAGTTTTTTTTATTTTACTTTTTTTTTATACATATTGATGTCTTTATCGATATAGGGCTCGTATTGCATTTTTTTTTGTATATAAAAAATAGAGAAAAAAAAAAAAAACAAGTACAACCTGTTGAAGGGGATTTTTTTACATGATATAAAAAATTCGTTCTCCATCGTATATCAAAAAATTTCAATTCATGATTTGTGTTATTCTTCACTCAATTCAAAAGCTCGGTTAATAAGTTTGTCCAAGCTGCAAAAAAAAAATGAAAAAATAATAATAATTAATTAACAAAGAAATATAATAATAATAATAATAATAACTTACTATTCGATATAAGAAACTCTCTGTGGTTTTGTTTTTTTTCCTGAAAAAAAAAAAAAAAAGAAAATATATTTAATTATTTAAAATTTAATTTTGAAAAACAATTTAGATTTACCTGGTGTATCAGGAACAAATTCTAAACAGACTGTAAAAATATTCGAGTCACTATTGTTGAGTATTATGTCAAGTTTATCAACAGAACTTATATTTTTCTCTACTATATTTTTATCTTACTGTAAAAATACGAATAATAGTTGCAAGAATATACCTAAAATTAATACAAAATATATATCAATAACATATTATATACTTTTTCAAAAATAAATTAACTTTAATTTCACTGATTGTCCTGCATTTTTAAGTTGCATCTAGATATATCCAAGTATATATTCAGATAATTATCTGTAGATCTATTATACAACAAAAAACCTAAAAAATATCATCAAAAAAACCATAGAAAAAAAATAAAATAACATTGCTATAATCACGGATTCACAGGCAAAAAAATTCAATTGAATATAATAATTTTTTATCTGAATAATAATTACTTAATAAAATAATTTACATCAATGAAAATACAATTTAATTTTTTTTTTTTCAAGTATATATAATCAATATTTATTTTAATAATAAACTAATTACTAAGGCACTTTGTTACCGATAGAAAAAAAATAAAATAAAATAAAAATAATAATAGAAATACGTCACAATGTAATCGGCCAATGAGCATATAATTAAATCAAATACTGATCTATTATTTATATTAAGAAAAAAAATAATTATTTTTCTTTTTTTTTTTTTTCATTTACGTACAGAGACATGTCTTATTGTATTTTTAACATAATAAATGTTAACAGTTATCTTTAAATTTTAATTTATATATATATTTTTGTTTTGTTTTATGTACGCACGTGCAGTATCAAGCTCCTTTTTTTTATTATTTATATTTTATTTAAATTATTTTGTATCATTTATTATTAAATATTTTTCATTACAACATGTTTATTGTTTTTAATTTTTTTTTGATTATTTATTGTTGATTAAGGAGCTTGTATTTATTCTGATCTATAACTAAGAACAAAAGTTGTATACATTTCGAAAAATAATAAACAATTGAAGCAAAATAAAAATATAAAATTTAAATTTATAAAGAAAAAAAAAAAGAAAAATATATTTTACAAATATAATTATTTGATTTATATAATATTTTTCTTTTTTCTTTTCTTAATATTTTCTTTTTTTTTTTTACAATACACACGCTTTTACATTTTGTAAATAACAACATAAATATTTATAATTAATTATGTTTTAAAATTAAATTTATATTAATAAATTTTTTAATTTTACACAAATTTTATTATTAAATTAAATATGCATTTTTTTTTTTTTGTGAGTTAATTATACATCATTATGACTTTTCATAATAAATATATTTAAAAAAAGTCATAAGAGTATTTTAAATGAATTATGAAAAAATAAAAATATTATTTTTTTACATAAACGTAAATTATTTAAACAGTAATTAATATAAATTATCATTTTATAAAAAAAATGATATATATTATTGTTAAATTTAATATTTTTAATATTAAATATTTTTAAAATCATCAAGGCACCAGATTTTAATTAATTTTTGATTTTTGTTTTTTATAAAATTTTTTTTAATAATAATTATTTAAAAATTTATGAGCTGCCACAGTTACTTAAAAATTATTTAAAAAATTAATATCATCTAAATTAATTAACTTAAAAATTAAACAAAAAACTTTTTTTTTTATATTTTGTTTTCTTCAAATATTATTAATATTATTAATAATCGTCTGTATAAATTTACAGTCAATTATTGTTAAAAAAAATGAAATTTTTTATAATTATTTAAATTTTATTTATGTTACTTAATAAAACAATAAAATTTTTTTATATTTTTTATTGTTACGAGTTGTAACGAGTAAATAGACTTTAAATATAATATAAAAAAAATAAATCTATGTAAAATATATATAACTATTCTTATCACTATTTAATTGCTCACGTTATTTTTTTTTTTTTAATAAAATTTTTTTTCATTATTAATTCATAAATATATAAGCTTGATATTTCCAACAATTTTTCAACAACGTAATCATTTTTTTTGTATGGACGGTGATTGCTTAATTAATTATTAAGAATGATGAGTAACCAAAAAAAAAAAAAAATAAGTTACCATCAATTTTATCATTATAAATTCATTAAAATTTTTAGGCACTTTTTTTTTTTTTTTTTTAATATTTATTATTTAAGGCATTACGGTTATTTATTAATTATTAATTATTTAAGCATTAAATAAAATTAATTTTCATGTATTTATACGTCATTATATATTTTAGTTTTTTTTTTTGTTTCAATTATTGTCATTGATTATTATTTAAGTCTCAAGAGACGATGGCATTGCACTTGTTATCTGTACATACAAATCTCTGTACACTTAATTAAATAATATAAAGTTTATATGAATTATAAAATCATAAACTTTAACAAAAAAAAAAATCTGATACGTCATGATACCAGACTTGAACTATACTAAATACGTATCATTTGATAATGATATTTGACTCGTATAATACAATAACTGTGCATCACTTCACAAAAATAATAATAATAATTAAAAAAAAAAACAAAAAACTACACATTTTTATCTCGGTCATTTAGAGAAAAATATTTAAACATTTTTTTTGTTTTTTTTTTTTCTATTTAAATTCTATTTTTATAAATAGATTTTTTTTTTTTGTAAGAAATGTATCAAAAATCTATGTACACACTGAAAATGTTAAAATACAATTATTTTATTGTTTTTTTTTTTTTTTTTTTTTTTTTTTTTATTTTTATTATTTTTTTTTTTTTTTTTTTTATTATTAATAAAAATATTATTTTATAATATTTATATTATATTTTATTTTATAAATATATTTTTAAAAAATTTAAGTTTTTAAATTGATGATTTTTATTGTTGTATTTTACTGGAAGCTATTGAATATTGTATTTTTTTTTAGTTATTAATATTTTTAACAAACTCAATGAATTAACTCAATGCTATAAAGTTGACTTGAATTTTTTTTTTTTCTTAGCATCGTACTACAACCATGTCAAAACATTCGCAGGTTTCGAATGTGGATTAATCAGTGATTGCACATCATCAAGAAGAATATCATTTGGAAATTCTTCATTAAGCTGCTAACAAAAGAATACATAAATATATAAATAATTTTTAATCATACACAAAACGAAATATTATCTTTTTTTTTATATAGGTATATAATAATAATACCTGGAGAGAAGGTACAAGATCATCAGTTGAATTTATGTTATCACTTAGTGATATGTCTGGTGTTTCCATTGGTGCTCCACCCTCTGTATAAAAAAAAAAAAATAATATTAATAATAAATAAATAATTCTTATCAATTTATACTACCAAATATATATATATACTTATATTTTTTTAAATTAATATTATCTCATCTTTGATGAGATGATTTACCTTTAATTTAATATTTTTTCATTATTTTTTGATATGATATATAAAATAGATGACAAATTATCAATCTATAATTTAAAATCAATTAAAAATTTAAACAATGAATTAATAGAAAAAAATAAATACATAAAATATTAATAAAATCTATTAAAATTTTATCAACATGATAAAAATTTTATTTTTTGTTATTTCAATAAAAATTTTTATATGGAATTTAATTTAAAAAAAAAAAAATAATAAAACAATATAATACGTTTTATATTGTTTTTTTATTTTATTTTATTTTTTTTTATGTAATTAAAAACCAAAAGTATTGTTTAAAAAAAAATTTAATATATTATTTATTAAATTTGATATTTAAAATATAATAAAAAAAAAAAAAAAGAAAAATATTTATAAAATTATATAAATATATTATTACCACTTGTAGCATCCATATTATCGTCAATGTTTGAAAGAAAATCTTCAGGTGTGTGTGGTAATGAATATGCTGAACCAAGTCCAAGACCAGAATCAGCACTTTCTTGACGTGCATGTTGTTCACTTATACCCGAAAGAAATGGATCCATTATTGCTTCATTATTATTTGCTCTCAACTCAGACTAAATAAATTAAAATAATAATAATATAATTAAAATTTATTTTTATAAAAACAATATATAATATATTAATAACAAAATTAATAACGATTTAAATATTAAAAAAAAATAAAATAAAATAAAATAAATAAAAACAAAAGAATTAATTTACGTCATTGATTAAATACCTTTCGCATTATTTCAGCTTGTCTTTGTTTAAGACTTTCACGTTCTAATCTTAATGTTTGTATTCTCATTTGTTGTTCACATAATTGAATTCTATTATTTGGTAAACCTGCAGTACCAGGTTGAAGCCAATTTTGTGGTAACATTGCACCAGAAGTTGGAGCTCTTTGAAGATGAGTAGCTATTTATAAATTAAAAAACAATAATTTTTTTATTAATAAAATTTATATAAAATTAAATAATTATTAAAATACTTACGAATTCTAGGATCAAACCATGATGTTGTACGTGTTTGATGATTTATAAAATATGTTTCACCTTCAGGTGTACGAGCTTGTTCCCATCCTTCTGGTAATGATCCAAGTATATTTGCTGTATTTGATGTTGTTTTTCCACTTTCAACAGCAGCAGCAGCAACAGCCGCAACATTAACAGCGGCTGCTGTTTTTCTTGGATCTTCCCAAGTTGTGGTTCTTGTTAAATGACTATAGAAAATTATATATAAAAAAAAAAAAATAAAATAATGACAATGATAATAATAATAATAATAAACTAACAATTAGAAATTCAATCATAAAAAAAATAATGAGAATTTTTTTATTTATTTTCTTTTTTAGCAGAAACAAAATAGATTGACTGCGCATTTTACCGAATATAGTCTAGCAATGTCTGAAAATAGTTTCCATTCAAACAACGTTTTTACGCCCACTTCCATCATCATCATCATCATCATGATGAATTTAATCCATCTACTATATTTTATTATTTATTAATTTTTTAAATAAACTTTGTTTATATATTTCTATGCATTTTTTATATACATATATAAACAATCAATTATTAAACTATAATTTTTTTTTTCTTTTGCCACTTGATGACAATGATCCTATAAAAAAAAAAAAAAAAAAAAAAAAAAAAAAAACAGGTGGGTGCCAACCATCAAATAAAACTTATTATTAGAAAAAAAATATATAAATTTTCTTGACGACAATTTTAAATTGCAAATTAAAATAAACTTATATATATATACATTTATTATTAATTTTTTTTTTATTTTTAAAATATATAGTTATTTTTAAAAATAAAATTATACAAACTAACAAAATTTCATGACGTTAATGATGATGTCATATATTTTAAATACTATTACGATATTATAACAATAATATTTATTTATAAATTACAATATCATTATTTATATAAAATAAAAATTACAAAAACAAAATTTAACAACCTCAATATAAATTATAAAAAAAAAAAAAAACCAGCAATTGTAGAGAAGGTTGTTACAAAAATAACTTGTCTATGAATTGCAAAGTAGACTCAGACAAGATGATGTGAATTTTTTTTTAAATTTTTTTGTTAAAATAAAATGAAAATGTAAGAAAATAGATAGACTGATAATTAAGGTTTGTGTGTTGTGAATTAAAGATATGTAAAAACGATAAAGATATTTATCAAGTATAAAAAAAAAAATGATAAAATTTGAATGTTGTTTGTCGACAAGCTTTCCTATCCTCCTTGTTGTCCGGAGTACGCGTTGACTCGTCGTCGTACTGTCGTCTGGCAGTCATCCAAATAACGTCAGATTTGCCAGTAGCCAAATAAATATATATATATATATATAATTAAAAAAAAATAAAAAATAAAAATTAAATAAATAAATAAGTCGCAAGTTTCAAAAGATCATTTTGCTATGTATCGTCATTATTACACTATACAGTAGTCAAGTCAAGTCACACACGTATATCAGACATGGTCGGACCTTTTTCTATATATTTTTTTATATTCATTACTAAGCTTTTCTCACTCTTTAGAAACTTTACACATTAATGCATATATATATATATATATTTACTGTATGAAAAAAAAAAAACGCCCAGAGTTTTAGAAGCGATGTGTATTTTTACTCCGGACATCTCGGCGCCGGACAACTCGTAAATAGACACACGGAGGCAAAACCGCCGACGACTTGGGATAACTTTACATCGGGCAATAAAACATATCGGCCTCGAGACAACATACACATATATATATATATTTATATTAATTTATTAATTTATTAATTTTTTACTGTAATATGTACAATTGTCATATCCAAAAAAAAAAAAAAAATAAGAAAAAAATATTTCCGATACTTTTTGATATTTAAAAAAATTAATTTGTATTATTTTAATTTTTTCTCTTAATCAGATTATATATTTAAAACTATTAATTTTTTTCTTTTTTTATTAAATAATTAATTATATAAATTTTGATATAACTTTCTTTATAAATTTTTTATCATCATCATCAATTTATTTGTATTTTTATAGAAACAGGATAGAATTGATCAACGAGGTCAATTAAATGCCAATAATTTTATTTATTTTTATATATATTATTTATTAACCTTCATATATATATATATTATTTTATTTTTTTTATATCTAAAGAATAAATTTGAAAAATATATAATAGTATTAATTAATGTATATCACTTCCGTGTAGATTTGATTCATCAAAAAAAAATGAAAAATCATAAAAGCAAGATGACGATATTTGAAGAATCATATATAATGTAATATTGTAAAATAATATTTTTTTATTTAAAAATATATAAATATGTAACTAGATTCAATTAATTTAATAATAAAAAAATAATGTATAATGACATTAGTATTTGTTCAATGCGGAATATAGTTAATCATTAACAGTTTATATATATATATATGATATTTTTTTTTTTTTTTTTAATAATACCCAAAGGCAATTGAATTTTTACAAGTTTCATGACGACTTAAAACAAGTAAATCCATGAATATTCAATATTCACATATATATACGTTAATGTTTTGCATACATAAACTTGATTCTAGTTTTACATTATTTATTTATTTATTTTTTCTTTATTTTAAAAATAATTTCTAGTTTTTTTATTTTTTCATTTTTTTATCCAGCCCCAACAACGATGTTCATTTTAAAATCTACATCATTGTAACTGTTGAAAATATATAAAAATTTTATTTTATTTTTTTATATTCATCTCCATCATCTACACAGTAAATTTATCTGCGTGCAAAAAAAAAAAAAAATATTACAGATGGGTAATTTTATTTTTAATGAAATATAAATAACGGATGTTGGTAGTTGATCAAAATAATTTACAATGTTTATGAAATAAATATATAATTTTTACTATTTTTTTTTTTTTTTTTTAAAAAATATATATATTTTATTAAACTTAATTTTTCTGCTGATTTCAATGAGACTGCATCGGCTCGATGAGCTCAATAGACACGCAACTTCCTTCCGCATTAAACTTCCGGCAAATAGTATAACTGTTTAATATATTTTAAAGTAATCAACACACAAGCCAGACATCAGACACACCAAAATATAATTTAATTTTAATAAGCCAAAATATAAATTTTATTTAACAGTATATATATATACCTATTTAAGCGACGCATATAAATAAAAAAAAAATATTGTATTTTAATTATTTTATATAACCGATAAAATAATATAATTATACTTTAATAATTTTTACATTATCTAAAAAATAAATTAATAAAATTAATAGATAATTAAATTTAATTACGTAATAAACTAGTTAATATATACCAACTTTTTAATATATAATTAAAAATTAATCAACAATAGAAAATATTATTTACGAAAAAATTAAATATAAAAATTTAATAATTAATAAATTAAATAGAAAAAATATTTTCAACAGGTGTAATATTTAAATATTGATAATTTAAATATATAAAAAAAAAATTATATAATTTATATTAAAAAATAAAAATTAAATAATAAAAATTATACATATCTAGATAAGAAAAAGTTGAAAAAAAAAAATAATGTAAAAAAAGATAAATTAATTTAAAAAGATTAAATGTTTAAATTTATCATGTCAAAGTCGAAAAGGTAATTTAAAAAAAAATAATAATACTAAATAAAAATTAAAAAAAAAAACAAGTGCGTTTAAATGATCAAGCTTATCAAACATCACAACTCGACCGTGACAATAAAAAAAAATAAATAAATTTGAAATAAATTTTACTGATAAGTATACAATTTACTTGATATATATATTCAATAATTTTTTTTATAATTTTTGTCTATTATAGAAATATTGTACTATTATTATTATTATTATTTTTATATTCTAGTTTTCGTAGAATTTTCAAGAATTATAATAATCATATGTGTAAAATAAATAAATAAATAAATAAATAAACGTGGGATAAACTATAGTAGAATAGTTGGGATATAGACTTTCAAGTCGGATATGCATTTAAACAACAAAAGGTAACAACGCAGCAAATAAAAAAAATATATATTCAAGTCTTATACGATCTCACAGGGAAGAACAAAAAAATAAAATAAAATTTGACCGCCCTCACTCTCTCACGCTTTGTAAAACCATTCCAGGTATAATACAACAAGAACCTTGATTCACAGGTGAAAAACAGAGACAAATAAATACAAAAGAGTATGTTAAAAAATGAGAAAGAAAATAAAAAAAAAAAAAAACTAACCAGCCAACAAACATATGAAATAATAAAAAAAAAAAAAAAAAAAAAACAGTCTTGAAGGTTCTGACGTGTTCTATACTTTGTGCAAAGACTTAAATAAAATAATTTTTTTTTTTTTTTTTTCAAAAAAAGGGCCATTTAACCTGTTTAAATAATACTTATTTTATTTTAGCCACTAACTAGCTATATAAATTATAATAGAAAAAAAATAAAATCATCCCTTAAAAAAATACTCCAAAAAATTATAAAATACTCCAAAATTATTGCTATAAATTGCAATATGTAATATAATATTTGTAATCAATTTGACTAAATATAAAAAAAAAAAAAAAAAAAACAAGGTATATTAATATAAAATTAACAAACACCGGAAGTTCCCGTGGGTGTCGTATTTCCCGTTGAATCACTGATGTTGCTGATGATGGGCATCGTGGGGGTCTTGCTTCTTCAATGTACATTTAATATAAAAAAATTACATACAAGGACGATTATGATGTTCAACAGGTGGGTGTGTATACATTTAAATATCTATATATTACAAGGGTTTGATTTTTTTATTAAATATAATAAAAATTATATTTAAAAACAAAAAAAAAAGGGAGCATATTATAATAAAATCATCGAAGCATGTTAAAAAAAAAAAAACCCTCTTTTCTATTTATTTTATTATTATTCGTCATCATCTGATATATAAAATAACATAAAATTATTTTTTTTAAATATTTTTTAATTCTGACATCCTACCAACATAGTGCAAGAAGAAGAACACGAAGATGAAGGAACCAAATTACAAACATACAGTTCTTTCCCACGACAGGTGACACGTGGGAACACTGTATGTTAGCGTGGGGCGCCATTTACAGGTGAATTTAATACACAAACTATAGTATATGTTTACCTGAAGATTTAATATATATATATATGTATATACATATCCCACGACAAGAATAATAAAAAGAAGAAAAAAAAAAAAAAAGATGAAGAAGAAGTAGTAGTAGTTGAAAGAAGCACAATAAAATAGTAAAAAAAAAAAAATACTATAAAATAAAAATTTCAAGAAGCAAGAAGCTTCTCAGCTTCTACATTATTGGTTCTCAAGATTTTTTTATATATATTTTTTTTTATTTCAAATTTTATACCTATAATATGTGTGTGAAGATGAAGATGAAGATGAAGAGAAGAGAAAAAGAGGATTAATATTGTTTGGGAATATAGGTAGTAGTAAGTTAGTCAGGTGAAAGAAAAGAGGAAAGAGGGAAACTTGACTACAGTTTGTTCCCTCTTCACTTCATCATGATGATGATGATGATGATGATGATGAGTATTTTTTTTTTGTATTATTTTTTAAAAGTTAGGTGTGGATGTGTGTGGTATAAGATGGTGTCTTTTATAATGATACTTGTGTATGTCACACCTGATACCCTGTACCATAATCATTATCATCATTATCTTAAGAAAAATTAAATTAAATATAATAAAAATTAAAAAAACAAAAAATATACACAACATAAACTTACTTGAGAAAATAAATTTGTCCTTCTGGTGTTCTTGCTTGTTCCCATCCATGTGGTAATGGTCCAAGATCATCAACAGTACTAATAACATCATAACTACGTTGTTTTTGATGATGATGATGTCTAGCATGTGGTTGTGGTGCATGTTGATTAGCTTGTTGTTGTGCTGTTGCATATGTTTGTTGTAATGATGCTGGACTACTATGAGCACGTGAATGTGCAACAATTAAACCAGTTGGTATAACACCAGCACCATTTGTTATATTATTATTACTACTACTATTACTATTACTATTGTTGTTGTTATTATTATTGTTGTTGTTGGTGTTGTTGGTGTTGGTGTTGTTGGTGTTGTTATTATTATTGACACTATTAACACTACTGGTATTATTATTTGTACTATTATTACTAGTAACACTACCAGTACCACTATTTGGTGTTGTATTACCAGTACCAGAATTTAAATTACTATTTATTGTACCAAATGCTGAATCTGCTGAATTTTCACGTGAATGTGATATTGATGGTGATTTACTACCAGTTGTTGGTGGACAAAAAAATGAATCTGGTAAATTACGCATACGGAATGGTAATGGTAATTGAAATGATCTACTTGCATCTGGTTTTAATACACTATCAAATAATGCTTGTAAATCTGATTCTGAATCTTCATCAACTCTCATAACTAAAGTATTTTTTGAATCAATATCTTGATTTAGAGACATTTTTAATATTTTAATTAAATAAACAAATTAAATCAATAAATATACGTAATTTTTTTTTTTGTTTTAAAAGGCACTGATATTATGTTTATATGTATAAGTTTAAAGGCACTTATTACTTATTCTTCTTATTCGTTTATCTTGGCGTATGTAATTTAACAAACGTGTTGGTTGGTTTGTTGGCTGGTTGGTTGGTTGGTTGGTTTGTACGTAGTTGATACACGTACCTCTCGATTCAACTCAACATAAAAGTACGAATATGCGTTTGTATTTGTTAATATATATATATGTACCTCACGAGGGCAAAACTCTACAGTTTGCTGTTGTCTTTATCTTTTTCTGTCTTTAATCTTTTAAAATTGCTGACTCTTTCAGTTTTTTTTTTTTTTCTACTTTTTTTTTAACTACTACTACTACTTCTTCTTCTTCTTCTTCTTCGTCTTGATTTTTTTCTTAAACTTTTTATTTTTCTTCTTTTACTATTAAAACATTTATCAGACTTTCTCACTTTAATATACCCTTGTAAGTATATACTGTTTATTCTTTTTATTATTAATTTTATTTTAATTTTATTTTTTTTTTAATGAAAGAATAAAAGAGAGGTTTTACCGTGTGGTGTATTAACAACCAAATTTTACTTCACTTTAACCAACGTAACACTCAATAAACATTACAATATATTTTATATATTAATTAATTCATTAATATATTATTATTTTCACTGTATTTATAAAAAAAAAATTATATAATTTTTAAAATAAAATTTTTAAATTCAACACATTTTATGTTACCTGCTTGTTGCTCCAAAGCAGAATGAAAACTAACAACTAATATTTCTCCCTGAATCCCATTAGTTTTCTATTTCTCAGTTCTCAGAAAAACACAAGTGTATATAGAAAATAATATATATATATAAAAAAAAACCTGATTTCAACAAAAATCAAGAAATGTTGTTTTTTAATTTATTTATTTATTTATTTATTTTTTATTTTTCAAGCATCCGGTGATGAAACGTCATAAACAAAAGTCAATAAATATATAAACTTGATAGAAATAATAAAAAAATAAAAAAATTGACAACTAAAGTCAATAATCTTATATTATTATTATTTTTTTCTTGTATATATTTATTATATCCAGATAATTTAGCAACAACTATTTATGATGTATGATTATTATTTGTTGCATATTATACTGTAGATATATTAAACAATCACAACAAATGCATTAACATATACACAAGTTGGCTAAATCAACAACGAATTTCCGGGTGTCTTGCAGCACACCTACTCTTTTTATATACCACTCAAATTGAATGCCTGACTACTTCTCCGTTGTCGTTGTCTTGGTCGTTGTCGTCGTCGTCGTCGAGGTTTTATCCCCCCTTGTTGAATTTATATTATACGTGTCAACCACTTTCGAGACCACTTCTCAGGGTACATACTTTACATCAAACACCAAACGCAATTCCAGTCTCTCTCTCTCTTTTTTTTTTTTTCTCTTTACTTTATTTATTTATTTTTTTATAAAGGTAGATATATAAATTAACTATTATTTTATCACTCAATTCAATTTAAAAAAAAAAAAAAAATGTAAAACAAGATTAAAAATATTTTATATATATTATCTTGTCAATAATAATAATAATATTATTATTTTTTTTTTACTTTAAATTTATACACCTGACACTTTTATTTATTTTTTTAAAAATATTTTAAATGTTAATATTTTTTTTTTTATTATATTTAAATATACACACACAAAAAAACACACACATAAATTTAATTGTTTATTATTGTTATTTAATTATGATAAATAACAATAGATAAGTTATAATTAAAAAAAAATAAAATAAAAATTAGACGGACATGTGTATTATATATATTACATATATAAAAACAAAATATAATTTTCAAATAATAATAAAAAAAATTAAATTGTTTTAATTAACAATTATAATTTTCAAATAATAACAAAAAAAAAAATAATAAATAAATAAATAATAAGACAAAAAATTAAAAAAAAACTTGAGCGGTTCCGAAACACCACGCAGGCACCGAGGCACCGAACAGCCACTGAAATTGCAGGGGAGTCGGCTATTCTACTACTAATACACACCTATACAGAATATATACACATTTATAAATAAAAAAAATAAATAAATAAATAAAAAAAAAAAAAAAAATTATAAAAACAGCCAATGATAGCGGTTGCTGTTTTATACTATCTTTATTTAATTTAATATTTTTTTCTCTTTTACTCTATATCTCTCTCTTTCTCTCTCTCTCTCTCTCTCTCTCTTTCAACATTTACCTCCCTACCACCCATCAATTGGTACTTGATTTTTATATATATATATATAAATTTACTTTTACATATTACATGTATACATTTGTGTATTTGAAAATTGGAGATTCACACAGCAGCTAAGGCGAGGCATTATTATATGGCCTGTTGCTCATTCTTGATTTTATAAAATAAGCTAATATAATTTAAATTTACTAGTATTAAATAAGATAGATATATATATACACAGTAAGCAAAATATGATACTCGATGGAAGGGAAATCTACAGTAAAAATAAAATAAAAATAAAAAAAAAAAATACAAGAATTACTATTTTTAAATAATCACACATACATACACATGCAAAATTAATAGTTTTTCATTTTTTTATAAACAATAGATGGCGTATTTCAATATTCATTATATGTAATTTTTTTTTTTTTTTTAAATAAATAAATATTTTATGTATTGGTATACTTGTGTATATACATATATATAAATTTAAAAAAACAACTTGTCATATTACACTCACGTGACATAATGAAAATGTCATAAAAATTAAAAACCAATTTATTCAAAGAAATCATAATAATATCTATTTTTGTTTATAGATATTACAGTAGATCTTTGTATAATTTAATTTAAATACAGATAAAATATAATGATAATAATATTTTTATTTAGTTGATGATGAGTCGTATGTTGCTAATTAAATCAGTTGTAATAAAGGCTTTACGTCATTGTGTTCAATCGAATGATGATGTCATGTTGATGAAAAAAAAAAAAATTAAATTTTTATGGGGGCTAAGCATGTTGTTGTTTATTTTATTTATTTTTTTTTTTTTTTGGAGCACTTGAGAATTAAAAATTTAAAAAATAATTATTAGTTAATGGTAATTGTAATAGTTGTAACTAAATTTTTATTAGTTTATTACATATTTAATAATAAATATAAAAATTAAAAAAAAAAAAAAAACGAAATTAAGTTTTTTTTTTTAATGATATTATAATGTGTATAATATTTTATAATTTTTTTAAAATAAATTAATAAAATATAAAATATAAAATGACACAAATTAGTTTAATAATTAATTGAAAATTATTACATAGAGTATTATTGATTTAATTACATTTTTTTTTTTTATTTTACCATACAGTGCAAGTTTAAAATAAAAAAAATTCAACATAAAATCTCAATTATTTACAAAAAAAAAAAAAAAAAAAAGTGTTACTGTTAAATGATAAATTTTTTTGAAAAAAAAAAAAAAAAAACTTGAGACAAACTGTTGAGATAAGTTTTCACGAGACAAATATTATTTTTAATTATTTTTTATAATAAAAAAATAATTTATCTAATTGGTACTGATGACATTGATGACATTGATGTTAGACTTGATGGTCCAGAACTTAAATTAAGTTTATCCAATTCTTCATCAGCTTTATTATTTTTTAAATCTTGTTGTGTATATAAAAATTTATTCCATTCATCACCACGTGGATGTGCAAGATTTTCAGCAACATCATAAACCCATATTTTACCAGTATCATCACCAACAGTAACATGTAAACCACTTGGTGTCCATGATACTCTATTTAATGCTGGACAACCATCAACAATAACAGATGCTGTTGGTACTTCAGTATCTTGATTTAAATTCCATAAATCAAGATGTCCAGAATCATCAACAGCAGCAAATAATGATGGATGTGTTGGTGACCATGCAACATCATAAACATAATCACCATTATGTTCAAATGAATGTAATGGTTTATTTTCTTTTAAACTCCATAATTTAATTGTCCAATCAATTGATGATGTTAAAAATAAATGTGAAAAATCAATTCCACCTTGTACAGCATGTGCACTAACTGATGTTACTGGTCCTTGATGTCCTTCATATGTTTCAGTAACACCAGCACGTATACCATGACGACATGCTGAATAAACAGTACCATCTTCACTACCAACAACAAAATTATTAACATCACCATATGGAAATGCTAAACTTGTAACAGCTATTGGTTTTGATTGTTTTGCTTGTAAATCAAGTGTTTCTTGTGGTTGTGATAACATATCTAAACTCCATGAACACATTTTACCATCAGTTGATATACTTATTAAATTATGAGCATTTTGTGTACCAACAACATTTAAACAATAAACTGGATGCTAAAAATATAAATAAAAATTATTATAATAATTAATTTAATTTAATATTATTTTATATAAATTTATAATTATTTACAGTATGTGCACTTGCTGATAATGGAGTACGTTGTATTGGTGTTCTTTTTTGTACTCTATTATCCCATAATACAATTTGTCCAGCATATGTACCACCAAGTATTAAATTTGGATGAAATCTAGCAAATGTTGTTGACATAACAGCTGATTGACAATGAAATACAAATTCTGGTGTTGTTTTTTTATATTTTGTATTCCATATTAAACATATACCATCTGGATCATTTGGTGCATCATCATTATGATGATATGATGCTGCTAATAATTCTGGAAATTGTGGATTCCAATCCATTGATGTTACACAACGATTTCTAGTCCAACGTTCATCATAAAATGAACGATTAAGCCATAAACGTTGATGGGTTTTTTCATCTAAACCTTCATCACCATCAAGTGTACCAGTATAATCAGCATATATATCAACAGATTCACCTAATGCACGTTCAACAAGACGACTTGATCTGTCTAAAAAACGTTGAAAATCTTCTGATAATACAATCATTTGTTTTTCTTCTTCACTCAATTCACGAACTAAAAAATTAATTTAAAAAAATCATTATTATATATTTGTGTTGTTGTTTTTTTTTTTTTAATTATTATTTTTAAATATAAATAATATATATTTATTATAATTACCTTCTTTTGGTTTTTCCAATTCTTTTTGTTGTTCAACTTGTGTTACTGCTGGTTGTACTTCTTTAACTTGTGGTAAACCATGAGGAAGAATTCCAGGTGGTAATTTACTTTGAAATCCATCAATATGAGGAAGACTGTTTTCTTCATCTTCGGCTTGGCCATCATCATATGTTAAAACTGTGGTGAATAAGCTAGTCCAAAAAATCTAATGCCTATTGCAACTACCTATTTTTTTTTTTTCTTTTAATCTAATTTAATATAATTTTTTTTTTTTTTTTTTCAATCTGATTATTCGTGCAATTAAAATAACACTAAGCAATAAATAATTTTTAATAAATACTTTTCATTTTTAAAAATATATAAACATGCATTATTTTTTTTATATAACTTTAAATAATAAAAAAATAAAAATAAAATTAAATTAAATATAAAAAAAAATAATAATTTTAAATAAATTTTTTTTTCTCTCTCCACCCTCCATCATTTTGAAAAAAAAAATAAATAAATAAATAAATAAATTAAAATAAAATACAAAAATACTAAATAAATAATAAATAATAATTCGCAACTTCCTGAGTCTCATGCCAAATAATAAATTAACTAAATAATAAAATATAATAAATACAAAGAGTACCATGCAATTTCTTAAAATATGCCTGATAAATTCACAGGTAAGTCAAAAATTTATTTAAAATATATAAATAAAGCTTTAATTTTAATAATAAACATCAGCTCATTTATAATTTTTAAATATATAAAAATAAAATAAAATAACATTGATGTGAAATAAAAATAAAAAAAAATAAAAAAAGTTGATAATAATTTTGATACTAATTAAATATAGATACTAAATAGATTGGGTAACATTAAATTTGTGATTCACCTTCAAAGAGTTGATCACCTACCTGTGAATTCGTCCTCCCATTCTAAACCAGGATTTAGATTGTACTCGTCTTGAAGGGGGGAAAAGAAAATGTCAATCAATTTTGTATCCTTAATTAAATATAGCTTTTATAATTAATTACTTTTTTTTTTTTTTTTATATATAAAAATATAAAAATAAAAATAATTAAATATAAAAACATTATTATATTATTAGATAATATAAAAAATTTTTTATGCATGCATAACATTTACCTAACAATAAAATATTAAAAGCATTAAATTTTTTATTATTAAAATT
This sequence comes from Lysiphlebus fabarum, assembly GCA_011426435.1. Classification (NCBI taxonomy): domain Eukaryota; kingdom Metazoa; phylum Arthropoda; class Insecta; order Hymenoptera; family Braconidae; genus Lysiphlebus; species Lysiphlebus fabarum. Next base: position 20,003 of record WSYQ01000895.1, read on the forward strand.
TAGTTTGTTAATAGTTTTTTTTTTTTCTTCATTTTAATTTTTATCTCCAACCCAAAAAATAGATACATTATTATTCAAACTTTTAAATAAAACTACTGGTTATATAAAAAATATAATTTAGATAATTTTGTTAAATAAAAATCAGTGGTATTATTTTTTCTTCAACATCAGGATGTTAAAAAACTGTAAATATTTTATCATTGAGAACTCTGGAAGGTGCGTTAAGTTGTGACAAGATTTATCAATATTATTTTTCTCATTTTTTTTTTTTGTAAAAATTCATGCGTATTTAAATTTTTGTTTTTTTTTTTTCTGTATATTATTTATATCCAATAAATAAACAAACGTGCACCATTTAAAACCAATTTTATGAAAAAAAATAGAATAAAGGAATTATTAAAACAGATTAACAACAGAACATGGTTAAATATTAAATTTACTTTTTGTTTTTTCCTATTTATAAATTAATTAATTATAATAATTGTATAAATAAATTTTTATATTATTTTTTTTTTTTAAATTTATTTATCGGGTGGAGAGTAAATAAAATTATATCATAATACGAAACCTGATACTATATATATATTTTTTATCTAATTAATTTTAAATTATTTTAATTAAAATTTAATATTTTCCTAATTAATTTGTATGAATATCAATACAAACTAATAGAAATCATAACTTACCGTAATAGTCGAAGGCATGGGCTGAAGTAGATAAAATATAAAAAAAAAAAAAAAATTATAATTGTTTATTTTTTGTCTCTAATCTAATCTTGATATAATTAAATTTTTTTTTTTTTAATTAAATTTTTCTACCTCTCTACACTCAGAGTAAGATGAAAATATTTAAAAAAAAAAAAAAACAATATTATAATTAATAAATTAAATAATAAAATAAATTATACAAAAAAAAAAAATATTTAAATTAATTTTTACAAACACTGAATGTAGTTAGATAATTAATTTAAAAAAAAAATAAAATTAATAATAATATAAATTTATCTACTCGAAGAGGAAACATACATATTCATGATTTTCTATCTACAAAATGATAAAAAAAATTAAAATTATATTTTTCTAAATTAAATAAAAAAAAAAAAAAAAAATACCAACAATTTTATAAATATATTTTTAAAAACTATCAAATTATCTAAATAAATAATTATTATTTATTTATAATATTAAATAAAACTTGTCACACTTATGTCCACTCTCCAGCCTCATAAAAAATTTCATCATCATTTGTTTATCATATTAAATAACAAAGTAGATTTTATATTACCTTGAAAAACCATTATTAAAAAAAAATTAATAAATATAAAAAAGAAAACCCTGATTATTAGTTAGTTAATAATACATAAATATAAAATATATATATTTTTTCATATATAGCCAAAAGCATACACCCTTTTAGCAAGCTTTATAATTAAAATTATTTATTAAAAGGTCTAAATGTAATTTATATTTTTCAACAAAAAAAAAAAAAAAAAAACAAATATTCACACATTGAGCATAAGTAATAAGTAATATGATAATAATTTAATATTGACCTTTTAATAAACAATTGATAATTATCTAACTCTAAGTACAGTTAGTTAAAGGGTTAAAAAAAAAAAAATAAAGACAAAACATACATAGGTAGTTTGGTGTAGACCCACCTTTCCTGGGACGCCACCAGTCAGTCTCAAAGTAGCCTGCGGAGCAAGAGTGAGATGGTGACGTTGATGAAGTACAGAAGGAGTAGATTGTATTTGCGGAAGAGGAAGTTGACAGTCCTTTGGTATGGTCCAACACCACACCAGGAGTCATTTTACATATTTTTTTTTTTAATTTAATTTTGCCATTTATTATTAATTAAATTTTTAATTGGCAAAATATAAATTATGTTATGTTATTACCAAAAAATCAGTTTGATATTTTATATTCTAATTTATTATATTAATTTAAAAAAAAAAACAAAATTATTTACAAACTGATTTTATGGATAAAAGGATTCCCAAAAAAATATACCATATGATTTTGATAATAATTTTTAATTTTTGTAAATTTAAATAATTGTTATATTATGTCTTCCACCAGCTTTTTTATTATATTAAAATAATAATATTATTAATCATGCAATGTTTGTGTTAGTTTATGAATTATTTTTAAATATATAAAATTATGTATTTGTTTTTTTAAAAATAAAAAGGAAAAAAGAATGATAAAACAAATGGTAATGAAATATAAATTTTTTTTTTTTTTAAATGAAAAATTTAAATTAATATAGTAATTTTATTATTGTTAATAATTTTTAATTAAATGATTATTTATAATAAATAATGAATATTAAAAATGATTATCGCGTTATTTTATAATTTTAATCTTTTTGTTTTTTTTTTTTTATATGAGAATATGTAGGTTTCCTCGCCAAACTTAGTGATAATAATTATTGTCAATTAATGTATATTAATAACTAAATTTAATAAATAAATAAAAACAATAAAAAAAAAAAAGAGTTAGAATTATTGTAATTGTAAAATGAGTAATAAAAAATAAAAATATATTTATAAATTATCTTAATTATTAAATATCTGGTGGAGAATTTTTTATTTGATTAAATTTTAAATTCTTAATTGAACATTAACAATTATTTATTTTTTTAAATTTATTGTTGTTCAATAAAAAATTTATATTATATTATTAAATTTATAATAATTAATTTGAATAACTTACCGTCATGTGATGTTTGAGCTGCTTGTGCAGTTTGTGTCTGTTTACTGTATACAACTGGTTCCTTCGGTGGAATATTTGTATGAGCAACTGATACAACAGTTAATTCACGAGATGTTTTTTTTTTTAAACTATTAAAAGATAAATTAAATAAAATATAAATTATAAATTATTATTATCAATTGTTAATAATAAATATATACCTTTGAATTGAATTTATACTTGTTGGTTGCATACTAGCATCAGGTGTTGGATTATTTGATTGATCAGATGTTAATGAATTCATACTTGAAAGACTAGATAATACATCTAAAAAATAATATAAATAAATATGTAAATTAATAAATTAAATAATATAATATATATTTATAAATTATTTATTTATTTATTTATTATTAACCAGATACTGGAGCAACACCCAATGATGATAACATTGCATCAACTTCTCTTCCACGATCCCTGTCTGGACCAGCAACACGAGCAGTTGCTTGTTCAACCTTTTTATAAATAAATTAACAATAAAAATTATTATAAAATTTAATTATTATAATATATTTATAATATTGATTTTTTAATTTAACTTACATCTTTAAGTTCTCTTTCTCTTTTACGTCTTTCTTTATCTTCTCTAATGGCTTGAAGTTTAGCCTTTTTTCTTTCTAATTCAGCTTTTCTATCTGACATTATTTTTATTTATTTATTTTATAAAATAATTTATTACTATTAATATTATTATTATTATTATTATTACACCTTTCTGAAATATAAAAAAAAATATATATATAAGTATACATATATAAACTTATTGATTTTTTTTTCCAACACACAAAAGACATTATTTTATCTATAAAAAATATATAAATTTATATATATATATATTTATAAATAATTAATTATAAATTATAACAAATAATTAATGTCACATACATGTTAATAAATAAGAACAACAAAATTTTTTAATAATTATTATTGAAAAAAAATGTCATTAACCCGGTTTAAATATAATAAACGTTTATAATAATAAACATAATAATTACCTTTTTTATTAATTAAATAATTTAAAATAATATTCATATATTATAATAATAATAATGAATATTATTTTTTAGTAAATAAAAATATTAAACGTCACTTTTGATTACGCCCGACAAAATTGCGAATCCATTTTTTTTGCCTTTTTCAGGATTACAAATACATAGATATAAACACTGAAACACACACTTTTTTTTACACACACACACGCGCACGTAGCATACTACGTTAATCAAAATTATTATATAAAAATATAAAATAATTAATGATTTTTTAAATATAATATATATCCCGATAATACTGATGTATTAAACAAAGTTAATTATTAAAAAATTAATTTTTTTAAAATAATTATTTATGATAACTTAATAATAATCATTGATGAAGTATTTTTTTTTTTTTTCATCAAATTGATCAAATTAAATATCATTTTTAAGATAAATAAAGCAACAATTGCAAAATAAATGAGAATAAAAAAAATATATCAGAATGACCTGTGAAAAATATAAAAAAAAGACTAAGATGCAATTTTAAAAATAATTGACAACAATAGTCAATACCTGAAAAACATACATATATATAAACCAAGATCATATGGATTCCATATCAATGGAATCATCAATAAAATAAATAAAAATCCTACCTGGTATGGGGATGTTCATCTTCCCACGATGTCACCAAGTTCAAGATGATATACCAGATGATATCAATGAAGTTCATGATAATCCCATAACAGCAACAGGGTCACAATAATCACACACTTTTTAAAGCAACTTTGCAACGCTGTTATCACTTTTATAACACTTGTAAAATGATTTAAAAAAATTACAAAAAAAATATATATCAATTTACACAGCTTATAAACTAATTCACTTGTTATCACTCATTTATAAACACCTATATGTATACTCATATCTTTTTTTTAATAATTAAAAAATATATTATTAACTCATACAATCACACTATACACTAAACACAATTAACACAACATATTTCACCACAATTGTTACTTTTATTACTAATATTACTCACTTGTTAATTTAAAAATTATCATAATTTAATATTTTTTCAAATGATTTATCAATTTTGAAAAAACATCACAAGTTGATCACTGAACATCGTCAATCACTGATTGTCTTTTGGATGACTTACATACAATCACTTGCGAAGAGGCAGTCAATTCTTGGTAATCTCACGAATCACCAACATGTTGATATTTGTTTGATTTACCCAAAATGTTAAATTTAAAAGATAGATCAAGTTCATGTTCACCAGTAGCAACACCAAGTGGTACATTGAAATTAAACAGCATGAGATAAACAATAACACTAGTACCATGTGGTATTATTGTCTTTATTGTTGTTAGAAATCATGTTTCATTAACAAACATTCATCATTGTTGAAGCACCAAATGATGTAGATAGTCTGGATGATTTGTTACTTGTTATTATCAACAATAATCCCAGTATTTAATTGATGAAACTTTCAATGCTATCACTATTGTCTTGGTATATTTTTATCTTTTATTATAAGGCTGGTTCATCTACATACCATGGTTGATGATTGTTAATTTATCAAGTAGTTTATACTTAATTAAATTGATGTTTTAGTCACTTGATAACAAAATCAAATACCATCAGTATTATCATCACTTTCTAGATGTAGTTTTGTTCTTCAAGTTTGTTATTTGTTTATCATTAATTTATAGGTGTTGTCCAGTACTACATTAATCATACTTTTAACAATATTACCAACATAATATCTTAGTATATTTTTGTCTTTTTTTATATGGCTGGTTCAACTACACACTATTTTTCATGATTGTTAATTTATCAAGTAGTGTATACTCAATTAAATTAATGTTCTGGTCACTTGGTATTATCAACACTTTCTGGATATATTTTTTCTCTTCAAGTTTGTTATTTGTTCATTATTAATTAATAGATTTTGTCCAGTATCACATTAATCATACTTTTAACAATATTACCACTATAATATCTTGTTACATTTTTATCTTTTATTATATGACTGGTTCAACTACACACAATGTTTGATAATTATTGTTAATTCATCAAGTCGTTTATACTCAATTAAATTGATGTTAGTCACTTGACAACAAAAACAAACACCATGAGTATTATCAGCACTTTCTGGATGTATTTTTGCTCTTCGAATTTGTTATCTGTTCATTATTAGTTTATAGATTTTGTCTAGTATCACATTAATCATACTTTTAACACTATCACCATTGTCTTGGTATATTTTTGTCTTTTATAACAATACTGGTTCAAGTATACACCATTGTCTAATGATTATTGATCTATCAAGTAGTATATAATTAATTTAATTAATGTTTTTATCATTTGGTAACAATGACTAACGTTTATATAACACTATCATCACTCTTTTGATGTTATTGTTTTTCAAGTAGTTTATTTCTTATTATCAATTGGTGAATTTGTCCAGCACCACGTTAATCATACATTCATCACTATCACCATTGTCTTGGTATATTGTTCATGTTATATTTTATAAGTTTACAAGCAGGTTGTCTTGTACCAGCTGGTTGTGGTCTCATATCCAATTGATGTGTTACCAAGGATATATTAATCCAACTATAACCATTAATAACAAGATAAAATAAACAAATGTTATTTTAATAATATAAAATAAGTATACACACTGCATACCAAAACGATTAGGGCTTCATTGACAAGCCAATTACGTTATTTATTTAATTCCAGATATTAATAATTGTATTTGTTGAATGACATTTACATATTGGCTGTTGTTAACCACAATCCTTGGTGTCTGTAAACAAATAAACATTTTGTTAAATAAATGCTTTACAAGAGTAGATTAATTATTAATAACAAATAAAAATAATGTGACTGAGGTTATAGAATGTATAATAAATAATTAAATAAATTAATAAATAATATTAGAGACAATAAAGATGATGAATTAACACTGACAAAGACTGGACAAACAAAGGCCAGTTGATGCTGATACATATTGCATTTTTTTGACATATATTTATGACAAAATAACTAATTTACATGTACCCTGATACAATAACCCCATAAATAATTAATTTACAACAATATTTTTATAAATAATTATAAATAAATCAATTTGTCTATTGTCTTTGTCAAGTACACCAACCTAACCTTAAACAATTATTTTAATTGTTTTAATTTAGCAACAAAATCAACTTAAATTATATTTATTAATATTATAAATAATTAATAATTATAAAATAATATAAAAATTACATACCATTGGTCCATTTTGGGGGGGAGAGAATTTTTTTTTTTGTGCTCTGACGTCATTGACAATGTTCATTGTTTTTTCACAAATTTTTTATCATACACTAAATATTTATTACATTTTATGTTAAAAACACTTAAATTAATTAATTTAACAATAAATAATAATTTTTAAACAATTATTATAGCTTAAAAATGAGTTCAAACTTACTACGCGTCATTTCATTTCAACAAAAAGATTAATGAATAACTTGAACTGTAGGTGGCGTCTGTGTAGTTAAGGTTTTATTTATAAAATGTTAAATATTAATATAAAGTGAAATGTTATGAATAAATTTTATTTTAAATGATATTCAATTAAAAAAAAGAATTTTTGGCGTAAAAATTATTATAAAAAAATTATTAATTAATTATTTGATGAACATTAAGCTACTGACGCGCCCTCTATAGGTCAGATTAGTCACTGAGTTTTTTTTTTTTGAGATGGCGCGTCATTGTTAGAGAGAGAGACAGAGAGAAAAGACGGTTGTGACGCCGATCAACTCTTGAGCTATTTTTATTGTTTAAAAATTATTATTTATTGTTAAATTAATTAATTTAAGTGTTTTTAACATAAAATGTAATAAATATTTAGTGTATGATAAAAAATTTGTGAAAAAACAATGAACATTGTCAATGACGTCAGAGTAAAAAAAAAAAAAATTCTCTCCCCCCAAAATGGACTAATGGTATGTAATTTTTATATTATTTTATCATTATTTATTATTTATAATATTAATAAATATAATTTAAGTTGATTTTGTTGCTAAATTAAAACAATTAAAATAATTGTTTGAGGTTAGGTAGGTGTACTTGACAAAGACAATAGACAAATTGATTTATTTATAATTATTTATAAAAATATTGTTCTAAATTAATTATTTATGGGGTTGTTGTGTCGAGGTACATGTAAATTTATCATTTTGTCATAAATATTAGTCAAAAAAATTAAATATGTATCAGCATCAACTGGCCTTTGTTGTACAGTCTTTGTCAGTGTTAATTCATCATCTTTATTGTCTCTAATATTATTTATTAATTTATTTAATTGTTTATTATACATTCTATAACCTCAGTCACATTATTTTTATTTGTTATTAATAATTAATCTACTCTTGTAAAGCATTTATTTAACAAAATGTTTATTTGTTTACAGACACCAAGGATTGTGGTTAACAACAGCCAATATGTAAATGTCATTCAACAAATACAATTATTAATATCTGGAATTAAATAAATAACGTAATTGGCTTGTCAATGAAGCCCTAATCGTTTTGGTATGCAGTGTGTATACTTATTTTATATTATTAAAATAACATTTGTTTATTTTATCTTGTTATTAATGGTTATAGTTGGATTAATATATCCTTGGTAACACATCAATTGGATATGAGACCACAACCAGCTGGTACAAGACAACCTGCTTGTAAACTTATAAAATATAACATGAACAATATACCAAGACAATGGTGATAGTGATGAATGTATGATTAACGTGGTGCTGGACAAATTCACCAATTGATAATAAGAAATAAACTACTTGAAAAACATTAACATCAAAAGAGTGATGATAGTGTTATATAAACGTTAGTCATTGTTACCAAATGATAAAAACATTAATTAAATTAATTATATACTACTCGATAGATTAATAATCATCGAACAATGGTGTATAATTGAACCAGTATTGTTATAAAAGACAAAAATATACCAAGACAATGGTGATAGTGTTAAAAGTATGATTAATGTGATACTAGACAAAATCTATAAATTAATAATAAACAAATAATAAACTTGAAGAACAAAAATACATCCAGAAAGTGTTGATAATACCAAGTGACTAAAACATTAATTTAATTTAGTATAAACTACTTGATGAATTAAGAATCATCAAACATTGTGTGTAGTTTAGCCAGCTATATAATAAAAGACAAAAATATACCAAGATATTATGATGATAGCATTGAAAGTTTCATCAATGAAGTACTGGACCAACAATCGTTGATAATAACAAGTAACCGATCATTTAGACTATCTACATCATTTGGTGCTTCAACAATGATGAATGTTTGTTAATGAAAAAAGATTTTTAACAACAATAAAGACAATAATACCACATGGTACTAGTGTTATTGTTCATCTCATGCTGTTTAATTTCAATGTACCACTTGGTGTTGCTACTGGTGAACATGAACTTGATCTATCTTTTAAATTTAACATTTTGGGTAAATCAAAAAAATATCAACATGTTGGTGACTCGTGAGATTACCAAGAATTGACTGCCTCTTTGAAAGTGATTGTATATAAATCATCAAAAAGACAATCAGTGATTGACGATGTTCAGTGATCGACTTGTAACATAATGTTTTCCTAAAATTGGTAAATAATTTTAAAAGACATTAAATACAAAATATTCAGATTATGATAATTCTTTAAATCAAATAAGTGAGTATAAAGTGGTGATTGTTGTGAAACTTGTTGAATTAAGTATGTATATGTGATATTGTGTATAGTAGTAGTAGTAGTAGTCGTAGTCTAGTACAGTCTAGTATAGTGCAGTATAGTGTTGTGTAGTAAATAGTTAAATTGGTATAAAAAAAAGAAAATATAAGTATACATATTGGTATCAATGAGCAAGTGATAACAAGTGAATTAATTTATAAGCTAGTTGATATATATAATTTTTTTTTTTATTATTTATTTTTTTGTTTTTACAAGTTGTATAAAAGTGTTGTTGTTGTTGTTGATGGTGTTTAAAAATTTTAAAAAGTGTAATTATGATGTATTGTGGTGATTATTGTGATCTTGTTGCTGCTAATGGATTATCACGAACTTCAGATGGTCAGATATCGTCTTGGTGACATCGTGGGAAGATGAACATCCCCATACAAGGTAGGATTTTATTTATTTTATTGATGATTGCGTTGATATAATTTCACGTAGTCCTGGTGTGTCTTTTATATTTATTACAGGTCATTCTGGTTATTTTTTTTTAATTCTTATTTATTTATATCATGATAATTTAATATAATAACTACATGTTGTTGTCTAGATGACAATGCAATGTTATTATTATCATGTATATGTTAATTTATTTATAAAAATACAAAATAATTAATTGATGATTTATTTGATGCATCGAGTGCAGTATTATTTTTTTTGTTTTTTTTAATTGCACGTAGTCCTGTTTTCTCTTTTATATTCATTACAGGTCATTCTGGTTTTTTTTTTTTGCTCTCATTAATTATATTATGATAATTTAATAAGTACATTTTACTGCTTGTACTATTAATAATATTATCATGTAAATATTAATTTATTTATAAATGTATCAATAATTGATGCTCAAATTACAACAGCATATTTTTTTTTTTCATATTTTTTTATAATTTGTCATTTGATAATTTAGTATACATAAAAAAAATACAAATTATTAATATTAATAATAAAAAAGTGCAATTATTATTTTAAAAAATTACCGCCATAAATTCGCGCATGCCCAGTGTATCTCAACACAAAAACAGAGAGCGGCCATGTTTGTTCGCGAGAGAGTGTTGAGAGAGAGAGAGAGAGTGTTCTTGAAAATAATAATAATAAATAAATAATAATTCGTTGAAAATAAAAATTTATATAATTTATATAACTTTGATTATTAATCAATATTATAATAAAAATATATAAATAAACAAAATTGAGTTGTTACAATGGGTTTAATCAAGTAAGTAAAAAATTAATTTAAAAAATTATATATTTGATAAAATAATGTTTATTTTTTTTTGAGGTTTGTTTATTAATAATTAATAATTATTACAGATTTGGAATTAAATCAAGTTTAGTTGGAGGTTTAATTTATTATACTGCTAAAGAAGGTCTTTGGTCAAGTTCAGATGACAGTATTAAATTTTGTACAAAATTATATAATAATATTGCTCCATATATTACAAATAATATTCCAAAAAATGTTGTTAAAGATGTAAGTTTTAATTTTATTAATAAATTTATATAAATATTTTTAATAATAATATAATTTATAAATTTTTAGAAATGTACTATTCTCTATGATTTACCAAATATATCAACAATGACAAATTGTGCAAGAGGAATGTGGAATAAAGGTGTTAAAACAAGTATTAAATATGTATCTGAATTGCCAACACATGTTACAAATGGTGTTGATACAATAATGTCATCTTCAACTATCAAAGATAGTATTGAAAATTTAAAAATTTCATCTCAACAAACATCAACAAAAAATCAATAAATATTATATTTACATAGATAAAAAATGTTGATAGTAATTATTCTATAAATAAACAACAATATTATCAAGTCATAATGTTGTATTTCGTTTCATAATTATGAAATATTAACAACTTTGTTTATATATAATTTATTGATACATCAAAATCACCAATTTATTTCTATTTTCTTTTCGCAGATGTTATTGAACACCAGTTATTAGTCTTTGAATTAATTTCCATCAAGGAACAAATTAATATTGTCTGTTGTAAAACAAAGAGTCTTTAATGTCTTGGATAGATCCATTTTGATAAACATAGGTATATTTATTTTTCTCTTTTTCATTATTAGTATTTGCAATTGAACTTTCTCATCGATTTTTCTACAATTATATTACTGATGCAAATGCAAGTTTAAAAAATAATTTAGTCATCGATAATTTATTATTACATTTATTGCAAATTAATTGATATTTATTTATTTATTTTTTTTTTAAAATAAAATAAGTATCATTACAAAATATCAATTTTATTTGTTTAAATGAAAAGTTATAAATATTAAAATATTTTTTATTCAACAATATTTAGTCTTAATTCTTTTAATTTTTTAAATTCTGTTATTAAATTTAATCCATTTTCACTGATTAAACAATTATCTAAATATAAATATTTTAAATTTTTACAATTTTTATATAAATTTATTAAAAATATATCATTAATACAATTTATATTTAATTTTATTAAATTTTTTATACGTGAAATTGGATATATATTTTTATCATTATTATATTTATAATTTTTATTTATAACAAGATCAATTATATTTTTGTTATTAGATATTTCAGTAATTATTGAATCACTCAATTCATAACCAACTAAACTCAAATATTCAAGTGATTTTAATTGTTTAATAATCTGCAATTAAATTATATAAAAATTATCAAGTTATTTATAAAAATATATATTTATTATTTTATTAAACTTACCGATGATAATTCATCAGGAATTGTTATACTTTTTTTTAATCCACAAGGATTATATGATAAATTTTTAAATTTTAATATTTTTAATTTATTAATAACTGCATTTAATGAATTAATTAATGTTAATGGTATACTTTCATCTTGTGGTTCAATAATAATTGATAATCATCATCATCATCAAGTCCAAGTAATTTTAAATTCATTTTTTTTACATTATACCATGATATCTTACTGACTATTTTCCATCTTTGACATACTAAAAAGTTCATTTATATATTAATTTAATTTTGTTTATATTTATTAATAAAAAAATTATGTATTTTTTTTTTTTTTAAATTTTTACCTTCTTTAATAATTGGTCGTTGTGGTAATGGTATTGACATAAATATTTCAGCAAGACAGTCATCATTTAAGTCATTAATTTTATCATCAAGTATTTGTTGATTTATCTATTAACAAATTTTAAATTAATTAATATAATTATGTTATTATTTTAAATATAGTTATTAATTAATTTTTGTTACCATTTTTCTACTGAAGTTGATACCCATTGTGATATATTTATACTGCTTCTTTAATTATTATTTACATTGAGGTCATGAAAGACAACTAAGCAATGTTTTCATATTGAAAGTTTTATTATTTATCAACCAAATAATAAACAAATAATAGTTTACGCACATCAAAGATAAATATACATATTATCTATATTTTTATTGATAATTTAAAAAAAAAAAATAATGATATTAATGAAAACAAAAATATTATAAAATAAAATTTATATTTGATTTATTAGTTTTTCATATTTAAAATCATATACAAAATTAATTGCCAAGTTATGATAAAAAAAATTATAGGAAATTAGATTTTGTATAATTAATTTTTATATATTTAAAAACGTGTAAACAATTATATATACAACAACGCATGCGTACATTAATTTATATCAAATTTTCTCAGAAAAAAAAAAAAAAAAAAACAATTAAATAGCAAAATATCTTCAACAACGTGACTAAAAATAAATAGGTATTAATATTTTATTTATTTTTATTTAAAATTTTGATAAATAAATTGAAATTTTATTATTTTAATAAATAAATAAATAATTGTTTTTATAATTTTTTTTTTGTCAAATTTAATTTAGATACTTGTAACCAAGAAGACCAGAAAGTTCCAATTGGTTTAGTTTGCTTGAAAAAAAAAATACAGTAAAAATTGTTGTACTAATTTTAATATATAAAAAATAAATATTAACATTAGCAGTGATTATTTAAGTATCTGGGTGTAATTTGTCATCTTGAAAAAAAAAAATCATCATCATCATCATGCCAAGTAAATCGTCAAATCAGTTGTTGGATATAACATCAACCACAAATAATGTCAATGAAATTGAATTAAAAAATTCAATTAATTTAATAAATAAATCAATTAAACAAAATGACAATGAAAATTTATTAAATATAACATCAATTGATGATTATTTTGATGCACATCAAAGCATGTCTGAATATTCACATGTTGATAATATTAAAACAATTGAAAAATTTATTGATAAAAATATAAATATCAAAATTGTGAATGATCAAATGATTAAATCTGATTTTAATAAATTAAATATTGATAAAAAATTGTCATCTGATGATAATAATGATGTTAATAAAAATCAAAAACAATTAAAATCACCAAAAAAATCTTTATTAAAAATGAATGATGATAAAATTGATAATGATATAAATAAAAATGTTGGAATATTTTATTCATTTGCAAATGCAATTAAAAATGTAATGCGTATTTCAACAAATACAACAATAAACAATTCAAATGTTGATGATAATTATAAAAAATTAAATAGTATTGCAATAAATGACAATGAACCAGTAGCATCAAGTACAATTTGTCATAAACCACTTGTTACATCACCAATTAATTATTCACCATCAAAAAAATGTGTATCATCATCAACATCATCACCATTATCAATGGTACTTTCACCATCACCATCATCATCATCACTGGTACTTTCACCATCAGTTTGTTTATCACCAAAATTAAAAACAACTGGTTCACCTCTTTTAGCTGGTAAATCAATGGGTTTATTATTATCAAAAACAAATAAACGAACAAGAGATGAAAATTTAATAGCTAATAATTTATCACCAGTTCGTGATATTATTAATAATATTTACAATGATAAAGAAATATCAAGTCCATTATATAAACAAAAAAAAGTTTGGAATATACGTGCACGTGATCCAATTGCAAGAATGAAAAATTTACCAATTAAAAGTAAATCATTGGAATTAAATAATGAAAATTATAATAATAAAATTGATAAAATTAATAAAATTGATGAAATTAATTTAAAACGTACTTGGAATATACGTGCAAGAGAACCAATTGCAAGAATGAAAAATTTAACAATTAAAAGTAAATCATTGGATCATGAAAATTATCAAAAAAATAATAATAAATTTATTGATAATACTGATAAATCATTATCAAATATGATTGAAACAATGTCATTAAAAAATAATACATTTAAACATCAAATAAATTCCAATAAAATAGTTGATAAAATTAAAACTAAAAATTTTAAAAGAATTATTGATCCAATGACATCATTTGATTAATTTTTAATTTATTATTATTTTTATATTATAGTTTAAAAAAATTAATGTTTATTTAAAGTTAATAATATAAATATTTATTTTAAATTTATTTCATAATTAAAAATATAATTGTTAATTTTTGTTTAAATAATTTTAATGGAAAGGTCAATTAAAATAACAATATAGTTAATATAATTTTAAAAGAATATTATTTTTATTATTTATAATTATATGTATCAAATTTTATCTTTTAAATAAATATTATAATATTATAAAATTATCAAGTTTCAATATTATGATTGAATTATATACCACATTGTCATTAAAAAAAAAATGTTTTATTTATTATATTATTTTCAGGAAAATGACCTCATCAAAATTAAGTAAACAAACATTGATAAGATAATGATATTATTTTGTTGTGATTTTATACATAAATAATATCTAATTAATTAAATAATAACAATAATTTATTAGCAAAGAAAACATAAAGTAATAAATAAATAAATAAATTTTTTGTTTATTTAAAAAAAATGTGTATATTTAAATTATTTATTTAATTTTATTTAAATAATTAATTTATCAAAAAAAAAGAGTATATATATTTTTTTTCTTTAATATTTATAAAATTTGGGTAAAGAATTATTATGTTTATAAAAAATTTAAACTTAACGACAAACAAAAGTCGTCATATTATACTTTTTTACTATTATCACTACAAGTGAATTTAGATAAATATTTTTTTTTTTTTTTTTTTTTTTTTTTAATTTTTTTTATCAAAGTGACTCTAGACATTTTTGATCTAGACTCAACTTGTACTACTCTCGGTGAATTTGGTGTGTGTGATATATATTTTTTTCAGTTTTTATTAAAAAAAAAAAAAATTTGTGCTAGAAGACATGGCGGACAAAGACGATATTGAGAAGACCATCGCCGAAGACTTGGTTGTAACCAAGTATAAAATGGCTGGAACAATTGTTAATCGTAAGATAATGATGATATGATAATTTACCAATATGTTAATTATTTATTTATTTTGATTAAATATCATTTAAATGAATATATTTGTCATGGCCATATGGAATGTAAACCGCCAATGCCGGCCACTACACGCCATGTGGACTAGCGTTCATTGTAAAAAAATTTTTTATTTTATTTAACCATAATTAATTTGATTAAAATATATTTATAATTAAATTTTATTGATTTAATTTTTTATGAAAAAAATTATTTTATTATAATTAACCATTGATTGTTATTTTATTTTCTTTTTTTTTATATAATAATAATAATGATGATAATGGTCGTGATGATGATGATGATGATGGTGGTGATGGTGATTTACTCCATAATGCTTGATAAATATAATTTTATAAAAAATGATTATTTTATAATTAAATATGCTTATTTTTTTTTCTTTTTAATTAAAAATTTATACAGAGGTATTGAAACAAGTCCTGGAAAAATGCGTTGCTGGTGCATCAGTCAGAGAAAATTGTGAATATGGTGATAAATTATTACTTGAAGAAACAAGTAAAGTATTCAAGAAAGAAAAAGATTTAAAAAAAGGTATTGCATTTCCAACTTGTATATCTGTTAATAATTGTATTTGCCATTTTTCACCAATTGCAAGTGAACCAGATCAAATATTGAAAGAAGGTGATATGGTTAAAGTGTAAGTTGTTGTTGTTGTTTTTGTTTTTGTTTTCTTTTTTTTTTTTTTTGTTAAATTAAATAAAAAATATTAATATTATTATTGTTATTTGATATAGTGATCTTGGTGCACATGTTGATGGTTTTATAGCTGTTGTTGCACATACAATTGTTATTGGTTCATCAGCTGATAAAAAAGTAACTGGTAAAAAAGCTGATGTTGTTGTTGCTGCTCATTATGCATCTGAAGCAGCATTAAGACTTTTAAAACCAGATACTGGTACTTATTCAATAACAAATACTGTTGAAAAAGTATGTAGTGCATACAATTGTAAACCAATTGAAGGTATGTTGAGTCATCAATTAAAAAGATTTAAAATTGATGGAGAAAAAACAATAATACAAAATCCAAATGATGCACAAAAAAAAGAACATGAAAAATTTACTCTTGCAACACATGAGGTTTGTTGATTGATGATTATTTAAAAAAAAAAAAAAAGTATTAATTTATATAATTATTTATTTATTTATTTATTTATTATTAATTTTTAATTAGGTTTATGCTATGGATGTATTAGTAAGTACTGGTGAAGGTATTGGACGTGAACAAAATACTCGTGTTACAATTTATAAAAAAACTGATGAAACATATCAGTTAAAATTAAAAGCATCAAGAGCATTTTATTCTGAAGTTACTCATAAACAAGGTCTTATGCCATTTAATCTTCGTTCAATTGAAGATGAAAATAAAGCTAAAATGGCTGTTGTTGAATGTGTTAATCACAGATTGATTGAACCATTCCAAGTTTTATATGAAAAACCAACTGAACATGTTGCACAATTTAAATTTACAGTATTGTTGATGCCAAATGGTGCACATAAAATAACAGGTTTACCATTTGATATTGATGCATTCCAAACAGATTGCACTGTAACAGATCCAGAACTTAAGGTATAATTTATAAAAAATTTTATATCAATTGATTGTTTAATAAATTTTTTTTAATTAATTATTTTAGTCACTTCTTAATTCATCTGCAAATCCAAAATCAGCTAAAAAGAAGAAGAAGAAGGCTGAAAAAGCTGTTAGTGAAGTAGCTATGGAAGTTGATGCTAAAGCTTAACAAAATTAATTCATCATGACTTTAAGAACAACGTGTTGTCCATTCGTCATTTATTAAATATCGACAATGAAAAAAATAATAATAACAATGATTTACTTGATAAAATTAATATTTGTATCTACAAATTTAAATAATAATATTAATATAATCTTGTGGTAATAATAACAACAACAATTATTCTTTTACTTTGGCACTAACAAGTGCATTAATAAAAAATTGCTATCATTAAAAATTTATCAATTATCTTTGTGATATATTATTATTATTATTATTATTTCTCCAAGTATCCTCTTTCAATATCTAAAATTAAAATCATTTGTACTAATAACAGTTTAATGAAATAAAAAAATATAAAAATAATTTAAATGAACAATTTATTTTTTTTTTGTTTTGTCTTTAACAAATAATATTTTATTTTTTTATTTATTAGACGATGAAATAATTATTAAATACAAAAATTATTTATTAAATCAAAAAAAGTATTTATTTTTATATATAAGTATTTATTTATTTGAACAATTATTATTATATTATTTGTCAAGCCATTTCAATATCAGTATTTTTAAATTTAAGTTTTAATGTTAAAGTATTTGGTGTTGTAATATCAGCAACATTAATTTCCATTCCATCAGTTAAACCTAATTCTATTAATGATTTACTTAAATTAACACGTGTTTTTTCTTCAATACTTGGTACTGTTTGCATATAAAGTGTTTTATTATTTCCATCAATATTAGCAACAGTTAATCCTGGATTTTTCATTTGTAAATCATGTCGTTGACATAATAAATCAATGAATTCTTTTAATTTCATATTACCATCTAATATTTCAATTTCACGTGGTATTTCACTGCAAGCAAGACAATCTGTTTTTTTTTCTGCTTCATATGTATATGTATAAATACCATCTAAATTATTTAAAACCTAAAACAAGAAAATAAATGAATTAGCTAATTAATTAATTAATAATAAAAATTTAATAAGTAAATATATATATATATATATATTAACCATATAATTATTTAATGATGCACAACAACTTGTTGCAAGTTTAAATACTTCAGTTGAACAAGTTGCAGCAATTGTTGCATTTGTTGATGCAACTGCTGGTATAATATTTTTAACAACACCTTGTACAAGACGATATGTTAAACCTCTTATACCAAATTGTGTTGATCTTTCAATTGATTTTTCATAAATCCAATTAATATGAAGTGGATCATCACCATCAATAATACAATCAAATGGATTTTCTTTTGGCCATTGTATAACTTTAACATATTCAATACAATGTTCTGGTAAACGTGGTGTATTTGCAATTGTACAAAGTGGATATGTTACTTGAGGTGGATATAAATCAAGTGTACATTCAATACAAGCTGTTAAACCAGGTAATATAACTCTTGAATTACCTTTGAAACCTTCTGTACCACCATCAACCATTGGTATTATTGTTTCATGATCAAGTTCACCATCTTCATATACTAATAATGATAATAACATTCCATTTATCCATCTTCTAGCAACAATTGAATCTAATCCACAAACAATTATATGAAATTGACGATAAAATTCTTCATCTTTATCTTGTATTTTACAAAAATGTGCAACAACATTACATCCTGGAATTCTATTGTTTATAAATTTTGCAGCAACTTCAGCTTTTGATGAACCAAGATCAGAATGTCGAAATAAAAATTGTCTATTTTAAAAAACAAATTTAAGATAATTATTGATATTATTATTATTATTATTATTTATATATATTAATTTAATGATATATATATATAAACCTACCTATTTAAATTTGATAATTCAATGGTATCCATATCAATAACATGAATTTGATGAAAACCCATTAATGCAAGATTTTTTAATAATTCACAGCCCAATCCACCAGCACCAATAACTAAAATTTTACATTTTTCCATTAAAAATGGTAATGTATTTGATGATGGTTCAAAATCAGGACGACAAAAAGGACCTGATCTTTCAAGTATTTTTTTAAGATGATTCCATCTATGATTTGTATAATCAGTACTCATATTTTTCAATTAATTTATACTTTATTTATAATTAAATATATTAATTGCACAAGATAAATTATATTTTTATCTAACAAAAAACAAAAAACAAGTATTTTGTACAAAAAAAAGAGTCAAGTACTCGAAATTGTAGTCAATTTGTAATGTAACTTGTTTTGCCATTAATTAATCTAAAATGTTAAAAAAAATAATAATAATAAAAAAAAAAAATTGTACTTGACCCTGCTAAACATAAGATTGAATAATGTTGGCTTAAAATTTAATTTTTAATTTAGGAAAAACTACGCAGGGTCAAGTACAATTTTTTTTTTTTATTATTATTATTTTTTTTAACATTTTAGATTAATTAATGGCAAAACAAGTTACATTACAAATTGACTACAATTTCGAGTACTTGACTCTTTTTTTTGTACAAAATACTTGTTTTTTGTTTTTTGTTAGATATCACATCTTTTTGTAAAGTTTTTCTTGAAATTTATATTATTATATTATATTTATATATCATCAACTTTAATTTTTATTTATAATTATTTTACCGGTGTATCATTTGATGTTTATTATTTTTAATATACAATATTGCAATATTTATCATATATCTATTCATATGTCAACTCTGCAGTGCAGCCAACAAAAATGAGCAAGTGAGAAAAGTAAAAAAAAAAAAAAAATTTTATAATCTTATACCGTACTACCAACTTAACAAAATCAGAAATCTGGTTTTTCAGCCAAAAAATCGCAACCGTTAATTTGATTGTTCAATAAAAAAAAAAATAAGCCACTAAAAAATCTGATTTTTTTTTTAAAAAAAAGCTTGACATCGATTTATGGGATCATTACAAAGCCTCATATTTTTTAATTAAATCCATCATATTTTAATTAAATTTCTAAAAATTGGAGACGGAAGGGGGCAAAATATTTGATGTATAATATAGTCACGGTAGTTACTCTTACACACACATATAAATTTCCTTTCTCATACTTGACTCGAGGCACTACCGTGCCTCTTGATAATTGTATTGACAGAATAACAAATAAACAGTTTTTGTGTGAGAGGTATTAACTCTTACCAACACATAAAAAATTGAACAAACATTTACACAGATACAGTCGACATTTTTATTGAACAAAATTAATAAATTAAATTTTCCCGCGTTTTTTATTTAATGAAAACACACAAAATGGCCGACGCTACAGCAGCGCCATTTTTTTTTCTCGTCACCAAGATCAACCAAGATCATCTGGCCACAAAAAAAAAAAAACACCAGAGTCAGAAAGACGTGTAATATTAGACAGTCCAATTGTTCTTATATTTATTAATTAATTATCACGTAACTTCAAAAAAAAAAAAAAAAAATCCATCAAGATGATGCAGGGAATGACAAAAAGCAGCATTGCTAAAAATCCATCTGTAAGTTTTTTTTATCTTTTTTACAATTGTTTATTGTTGGATAATTTATAGTTTTATCATTTTTATTAATCAATTTTTCTGTTTATAAATATTTTAGCTACTTCCATTGTATGTTTGTTTTGCTGCTGGACTTATTGGATCAACTGGTTATTTGATACGTTTGGCAACTCGTAATCCAGATGTTTCATGGATCAACAAAAATAATCCAGAACCATGGCAATACTACAAGGATAAACAATACAAGGTAAAATTTTATTGACAGAAAAAAAAAACAACAATTTGCCAACAATATTATTAATTTTATATGTAAATAACATTTAACAATTGATATTATTTTGTAATTTTGTTAAATTTAATTTTTTTTTGTTTTTTTTATTTCTAGTTCTGGGCTTCTGATAGAGTTAAGGACACTGAAATTGCAAAACCACCAACTTATTAAATAAACAATTGTAAATGTAGTAAAAAGAAAAATTACTCTTATTTATCTTGATATTTTAGTAAGGTGGGTTAATTGTATTGCGCAATTTACCTTTATCAACAAAAAAAAAATGTTATCAGTTTAATTGAAAAAAAAATAAAAAGTGTTTTCTTTTATTGTAATTTACTACTAATTATTTAAAGTAAATAAATATTATTTGTCATTCAATTTTTATTCTAAATTATTATTACATTCCTATTAATTATTATTTTACTTATTTTTATTATTTTTAGAAAAAAAAAATAAACTTTATAAAATAATTATTCATTTTATAATCTCATTGTTTATTGCAGCTATTATATATGTTGTCATATTGACATAAATATTATAAATAATTTTTAATTATGAATTTATAAGATGAAAAAATAATAATAATAACAATTATTATTTACATTTATAATCACAAAAAATATATTAAATCATTAAGGTTAGAATTTACTTTGTATATTTTACAAGTATAAATTTTAAATTGACAATTGTCATTAATATTTTTTTTTTTTACAAAATAATATAACATGGATGTATCAATTAAAAGTGAATCAAATTGGGAAGAATTTTATGCGAATCAAAAACCTCCAAGTGATATAGAAAATAGTAAATTACTTTTAAAAGAATTTATTAATAATAATAACAATAACAAAGTTGTACTTGTTACAGTAAGTAAATAATTAATATTATTATATTTATTAAAACAATAATAATTAAATATTAATATTAATAATAATTATATAAATTATTTTTCAGAGTGGAGGAACAACAGTACCACTTGAACATAATACAGTAAGATATGTTGATAATTTTAGTGCTGGAACAAGAGGATCAGTATCTGCTGAATATTTTTTAGAACATGGATATGCTGTTATATTTCTTTTTAGGTAATTATTATGATTATCAATATTAATTTTGTTAATGAATTTAATATTTGTTTTTTTTTTTTTTTAGAATTAAATCATTGGAGCCATTTGCTAGACATTTTACAGGTCAAAAATTTCTTGATATGTTGACCTTGAATGAAACAAATGATAAAAAATCATTAACAGTATCTGATAAATATTCTGATAATGTTATTGATGTATATTTAAAATATAATAATGCATTAAAAAATAATAAATTACTTCAACTTAGTTTTACAACACTTTCTGAATATCTTTGGTTATTAAGATGTTCATGTGAAGTTTTAAATAATTTAAATAATAAAGCTGTACTTTATTTAGCTGCTGCAGTTTCAGATTTTTATGTACCATCAAATGAAATGGTAAATAATTATTAAAAATTAAATAATAATAATTTTAATTATACTTATATAATATATTAATTAATTTTTTTTTTAGTCTGTACATAAAATTCAATCAACAAGTGTACCAAATATTTCACTTCATTTGGTACCAAAAATATTAAAACCACTTGTTAGTTTATGGGTTCCAAAAGCTTTTGTTATATCATTTAAACTTGAAACTGATGAAAATTTATTAATATTAAAAGCTAGAAAAGCTTTAATTAATTATAAACATTCCGTAAGTTGTAGAAAAAAAATAAAAATAATAATTAATTTTTATTAACTTTAATTTGTATATTTTTTTATTATTTTTTTTCAGCTTGTTATTGCTAATATGTTACAAAATCGTAAACAACAAGTTGTAATGGTAACAAATAATGAAGATTATAAAATTTATTTAACTGAAAAACAATTAAATAATGGTGAAGAAATTGAAAAATATATTGTCAATGATGTAGTAAAAAAACATGAAGAATTAATGAATAATAATATTTAAATTTTTATATATTAATAATAATAAAATATTTTTAAAAAATTATGTACAAAAAAAATGATAATTAAAATAATAAAATAATATAATTTATTTTCCATTTCTAAGACTAGCAATCATTGAATTAATTTTTTCAGCAATTTGACGATCAGATGATCCACATTGTGCTAAAACAAATGATAATGCTGATGTATCTTTTTGTTCATATGCAATTTGTGCAGCTTCAGTTAACATATTTAATTTAGCTAAATATTTAACTTTTAATTCTTCTTTAATACGTGGTAAATATTTTTTTGCTTCAATTTGATTACCATATTTTAAACATTCATCAATAAATGGCTCATAACCAATTGGTGATTTTTTATTTTTTGAAAATTTATCAAGTTCATTCCATAATTGTTTTTCAGCAAGACACTGTATTCTTAACCACCAATATCTTCTATCTGGTATTTTATATTCAGATCTTAATTTATCAGCAAGTTTAATTTCATTATTTAATAATAAAATTTTAACAGTATCATGTAATGATTTACCAACAATTTGTTGTCTCAATGTATCCTCTAATGATCTTTGATATTTTAATAATTTAATTTGTTCTTCAGTTAATGATGCATTATTATCATATCTTGCCATTTTAAATTTTTCATATGCATTTTGTAATAATGCATCTTTTGTTTGTATATTTATTAATTTAAAACTTTCTTTAATATACCAAATTGCTTGTGAATAAAAATCATCATGCATAATATATATATCAAGTAATGTATCACGATTATGATATTGACAATATTTAATATATAATGACATTGCTAATGGACAATGTTTTATTGACATTTCAAAATTAGTATTTGTCATATTATCTTTAAAATATAATATAACAGTATATATTAAATCAGTATTACCACTTTCAATAGCTTTATTAAGTGCTGTTTGTTCAACACCAAGTTTTAATAATAATGGTACTTGTAATTTTGCATTTGTTTCATAATCAATAAGTTTAATTGCTAATTGTTTTCTTCCATAATTTGCTGCTTTTTCAGCAATTTCACTGTATGATACACCAGGTGTATATCCTAATTTAGCAGCAATTTCTTCAGCAATTTGTTCTTTATCTAATAATGTTTGTTTAACTTTATAACATGCCCAATGTGCTAATATTCTACTTTCACCATTAATTTCAGGCATATTTAAATGTTTTGATATTTGTATTGATAAATAATAATGTTTTCTAATAACTAAACGATCAAGTAATACTTGTGATGTTAATAAATCAAATTGTGTAAATGTTAATGGTATACCAATATTTTTATTTCTAATTGAATTAAGTACACGTAATATTCTACACATTTGTACATAACGTTCTGGATTAATATTATTTGTAAAACCTTTACCAAATTTAGCTGATTTCATTAATAATTTTTGTGTATTTGTATTAAATTCATGACTTGCTGCATTAATACAATCTTTAATAGCATTATCTAAATTATTTTTAATTAAATCAATATAACTATCTGATTTATGACTATGTTTATCATATTGTTTTGTTGCTTCTAATAAATATGATGCTGAATCTGTTGAATTAATACGAAATATTTTTTGTACAACATTTGGTACTTTTTGTATTAATTCATGTGATGTACCAGATATTATTCTAACACCATCAATTTCACAAACAAGATGTACTGTTGTATCATATGTATATATTGTTTTTTCACCACTTGTACGACCAATTATTATTATAATATTATTATAACAACAAACAACAGCTTCACTACCACACCATGCAATATCAGTTAATTTATCATTAATACCAATATTTATTTCAATATATTTTATTTTTAAATCTTCTGAACCAAGATATAAATAACCATTATCACTGTATAATGCAATATGTTTATTATTAAATGATAATTTTATTGATATTATATTATTTATTTTATTTGTAAAAAAATTATTAATTATTATTGGTAATTGTATTGTTTCACCATGTTGTATTTGATATATACCATTTTGATTTGTTAATATAATACGACTTTCACGTTCATATTTAATAACACACCATGAATCAATTGTACCACCAATTTTTGGTATTTCTGGTAATTTACGTATTTTTGGATCAGATATATTATTAACTAAATATATTATATTTGTTGATGTTAATACAGCAACACCAGTACCATTTATTGTTGTAAAAAATTTTGCATCAATAACTTTTGTATTTTTAGCTTCATTACCCATACTAAATGATGATTGATATACACCAAATAAATCATATATTATTATTGTACCATCATCTTGAACACATAATAATTCTTCTTTATGTGACCAACCTATTACAACTAATTGACCATTATTCCATGTAAATTTACCACTCAATATACCAGATGATGAATATAATGATATTATTGCTTTACTTGAACCTTGTATTTTAACAAATTTTTTTGGATTTCTTGTAACAGCTATTGAACCACCGTATGGTGCACCAATAACAATATTATTTTCATTAACTTCTTTATGAAATTCAATTGGATATAATTCAAATTTTCTGTAATATTAATTATTATTATTATTATTATTATTAATATTAATATTTATTTATTTATTTATTTACCTGAAATATACATCTCGTCCCAAGGGAAACCAATCTGCAGTCAACATCACTGACATGATGACAATTTTTTTATTAAAAAATAAATATACAACAATTAATTTATTTATTTTATTATTATTTTTAGGGTGTTGTAATGTGTGTTATTGTTGTTTTGATTGATGACAGTCATGACAGAGAGAGAGAGAAAAAAAAAAAAAGACTTTTTATCTCTCCAAATTTAAACACAATAGGAAATCCTCTAGATTTTTTAGTTTTTTACGTTTTCAAGTTGGTACTTTGTAAATGAATTTTTGTATTTATCTGAGCTTATAATAATAATAACAATTAAAGTTGAATTGTTTATTTTGTGTGTGATAATTTAAAATAATTAATTTGTTGATAAATTGATAAATTTATATTTGATTATTACATTTTGATTTATGTAAGTATATTTGTTCAAATGTAAATACAAAATTATATATTTGATATTAATTTAATTTTTTTTTTATTTACAGAATGCATAAAATAAATATAAATAATAATTATGAAGATGAAAAAGAGGATATTATAAAATTACAAAAAATATTAATTAAAAATAAAGTTAAAAAAGATAATAAAAGAAATGAGTCAATTGGAATTGACAGTGATATTGATAGTAAAATTAATAATTATGATTATTTAGATTTTAAATATTATTTTTATTCTGGTTCTTCAAATTCTAAATGAATGATATTGATGATAAAATATATCATCAATCATCAGAAATCATCACAAGAAAAAGGTAATAAAACAATTATTTTATCGAAATTTTCAATTGGATAATATACTATTTGTAACTTGTCATCTTTCATATGAATTTTAACTGATATTTTATACTCATTAGGTTCAAGAAATTTTGTTGATATATCAAACCAATTCTCTGTCTTTAAATTAACATCATGATAAGATTTAAATGTATATTTTTTAATTTAAATCTTATAATGATAATCAAAGAGATTTGTAATTGATAAATTTACAAATTTACAATTTTAGTTTGCCACTGCATTAATGTTGTTCAATCTTGTTCATCAAGATTGTAACTTTTTCTAGGAATTATTGATACATAAATTGTTTCAATTGTTGATTTGAAAACTTTAAGAAAACCAAAAGAAAATTCCAAGAGAATAATCCAAAGAAAATTATAAAAAATTCATAAGAATTTTTAGCCAAGTTTTATTTTATTTTATATTTTTTGTGGTATATACAACATATATATAATTATATATCCACTGCAAGTTATATATTTAACAAAAATCGACCCTCGCACTATATAATCATCAAAACAACCTTCAAAAATATTTAAAAAAAAAAAACTAGTCATGAGAGAAAAAAAAAAAAAGGTTCAGAAAGGCGGAGTCATTTTAAATACAACAATATAGTATACTACCTGAAAAAATATTCCCCAATTCATCATTCACCTTACATTGATCTTTGTTGATCTTGATCTCAATCTCATAACACATGATGACTTTCAAAACTCAAAATTATCTTACAATTCATACATTTAAAAAATTGTTTTTTTTTTTAATTCTTTTTGCTCAATTTTATTTTTTAATACAAAATTTATCTAATAAATAATTTTATTTTTATGTTTTTTTTAATTGTTTAAATTTAAAATCCATAAATTTATATACAAATTAATTATTATTTTTATTGGGATTGGTCATGCTTCAAATAATACTAAAAATATTTAAATATTTTTTTCAAGTTAATTTAAGCAATACGAAATATTTATACACATTATTCAATAACCAATCGATGCTGACATTCCTAATGAAAAATTTTTTTTTTTTTAAAAAAAACCAAGATCTACTTTCACGTGATTCAATATTAATATTACCTTGAATTAATACGCATATTTTAAATACCACATATTACAATATATTTATTATTTAAAATAATATTAAAAAAAATTAATAAAATAATCATAAATAATTATTCAATTAAGAAATTTTATTTATCATTAATTAAAAAAAATAAAATAATTTTATTTGTATATTTTAAATAAATAAATTATAGATAAAAAAAAAATAGATAAATAAAATTTCTTATTTAAATATTATTTTACATAATTATAATATTTTATTAAAGGGCTTGGTCAATCAGTTAATATAAATATACGCATATTATATATCAATTTCATTGATCAATATTATCAAGTTAAAATTTAAAATAATATGATAGTATAGATATATAATAATATATAAACAGTGAAAGGTAAATAAATAAATTAAATATATGTTGAGAATGGTTCCAAGCAATATTTATAATTTTGTCATGGTCATTTATTTATTTTTATCATTATTATTTATAAATTTCAACTCAATAGTTGAACAATAACTATTAATTACAAGTAAAATATATAAATAATTTAATGCTGAAATTAATTCAATATTTAATATTAATAATTTATGTACAATGAATTAATTAATTTATTTTTTTTTCATACATGTTAGGCTCAACGTTCTTCTTGTTCATCTTCAACTTGTCCTCATAAATATACCGTTATCATTTAAAGTCTGATATGTTTCTTAGCATATTTGTCTCTCTTTCAAAGTACACATATTTTTTTTTTTTTTTTTTTGAAAAATAATTTAAAATATTTAAAATTTTATTATTATAATTAATTTTTTATACAATTATTAATATCATTTTTTGATATTTATTAATTTATTTACATTTTTTTATTTTTTTTTCGGTTCAAGTACGTTCTCAGAATAATTATTATAAAATAAAAATAAATATAAGTAGTCTTGACTGCATCTAGCTTCTTTAATTTCACCGATTATTTTATTTTATATTTCCCCTACTATATTATTACAGAATTTTTTTTTTTCTGATCTCACTGTTGCAACGTTTCCATCACCTGGATACCAATGAAACACCAACTTGATTCTGAAATATTCTGAAAGAACCAGTACTTTTATCCATCTAGCCACGTAAACACTGTATCTGTTTTGTTATTTTATTATTATTTTTTATTAAATTTTATTAATATTTAATCAGCTTTAAAAATTATAATATATTAATATATTAATATATATATATTTTTAATTAATGTTTAATTTAGTGAAAATTTATTATTATTAATTTTTTTTTAAATAAAAAAGAAAGCTTATGTGTGTTCCTTATCTGGAGTGAAAAGTGTCTGTGTTGTGTACTTGATGTTAATATAGATCAATAATCAAATAAAAATAATAAATAATGTATTGTAAAATAATGAAAATTAAAATTGATAAATAATATTTTATATAGAAAAGGATTATTTTCAATGAAGGATAAATATTGTCTTTTAATTATGAGGTAATTTTTATTTTTAAATTTATATATATTTTTTTTATAATAAGCAATCAAGTTTATATATCAGGAAAATTTTTTTTCTATCAACTCTCATGACCTCGGGGAATTCCTTTTTATATTCAGGTTTTTTTATTTAAAATATATTTTTTTTCTTGGTTGAGACTTTATACATATATATATATATACCCTGCAGATGATGATGATGATGATGATGATGATGATGATGATGATCCAGCAAAGAAGAACCGTTACACTTGAAATATAAAATTACTGAAGAAGGCATTGATGCATCCAAGTGCGGAAATAAAACTGTTAATGATAATAACTTTCTCGCAAAAATATATTTAATTTTAATTTTTAATTTAAAAATATGTTTATAATATTTTCAACAATAATTAATTTGATATTTTAAAATTTATAATTAAGAATATTAAATTATTTATTGTTGATTAAAATAGAAATAAAAATAACTTGTATTAATTATTTTCAAAGGAAAAAAAAAAAAATGAGGAAAAATGAAAAATAAGTTTAATGTTTTGATGAGAGAGAAAGTTTTGATAAACTCGAGTTTCTTGGTATGTAAAGAGACATCAATGACCTGAGGGTATATATATATATGTATGAAGCTGTACCAAACAAGTTACCCATCAACTTCTATATATTATTTTTCTTCATTTACCCTATTTTTATTTTTCAAAAAAATAAAAAAAAATAATTGTAATTACAAATTATTACTTACATTACTTTTTTTTAAATATAAATTATATTTTTTAATTATTTAATTTTCATTAATAAATAAATCATATGATTTAAGTAGAAAGGTCCAGCTTCTATATGTCATCAGACATGTAGAAATCATGTATAATAATTATCATTTGTATTACGTATTTTCTCTTTTTTTTTCTTTAATGAAGATTTATCAAGAAAAAAAGAAAATAATTAATTGACCCAGTGACTAGTTTTATAAAATTATTAACCAAATAAATGTAAAATGATTTTTTTTTTTTTTTTTTAACAGATTTCTAATATGGATTTTAGTATTGATGAGTGTTGGGTGTATAAATGGACAATGGCAACCATGTGTAGAATTAAAAAATGATTTACAAATACCATGTAAATGTTTATTATCAACAGAATATATTAAAAAAATTAATATGAATTGTGATAATGTAATATTTACAAGAGATAATTTTGAAATATTAAAAAATCAACCAATATCATCAATAACAAGACGTAATGTTGGTTATCAAAAAATACCAGATGATTTATTAAATATTGGATTAAATTTTGATAAAATTGATTTAAGTAATAATTATATATATCGTTTAAATGATAATATATTAAAATATCAAACAAATTTAAAAGAATTAAAAATTGGTAATAATTTATTGGGTGATAATTTAAATCCAATATTTTCAACAAATGAATTTCATGATTTAGAAAAATTAAAATTACTTGATTTACATGGTAATGGTATACGTAGTATTGAAGAAGGTATATTTAAAGGTTGTTTTAATCTTGAAGAACTTAATTTAGATGATAATAATTTATCAATTGTTCCTGCTGATTCATTAAAAGGACCAAAAACAATGAGAGTATTATCATTAGCTGGAAATAATATTGGTAAGTTTTTTATTATTGTTATTTTTATTCTTATTTTTTTCTACGTATTTATTAATGTTAAAAATATAATTAGAGAAAGTTAAATATATAAATAAAAGTATAAATGTACTTATTTATATTTAATTTTTTATCATTAAACTTTTGGAATTTAAAAATTGACAGTAATAAATATTTAGTTTAACTAGTAATTAATTTTCTATTTATTGTGAAAATATTAAATTAAAAAAAAAATATTACTTATTAATGAAAAATTATTATTTCAGGTTTATTACCACGATATGCATTTGGAAATCTTGGTGAATCATTACTTCGTATTGATTTAAGTAGAAATGAACTTGGTCATATGGAAGATAATTCATTGGCAGGTTTAAATAATCTTTATTTTTTCAATATATCACGAAATGAATTGACTCGTTTTAACAGTGATGTATTTAAAGGTAATTTTTATATTTTTATTTAAAAAAAAAAAAAAACATATTATAATATATAAAAAATAGTCAAGTTATTATTTTTATTATTATTTTATTTTTTACTTTGTGAGAAAGGGAACGGTTTATCGTGGGAAATAATCATGTTGTAAAAAATACGGTCAATGATCAAGTTGTTGTGATTTTTTTTTTTTTTTTTACATTTACATTTGCATTATATACAGGGGTCTTAAAATCCCACGCAAAGAAAATATAGAATTTAAAAAAAAATAAATACTTCCTCGTTATTTATTTCCATTGTAATTATAAACAATAGAAAAATTTTCTTTTCACTTGTTTTTAAATTAAAAAAGTAAAATAAATAATTTTATTATTATTATTTTATTTTTTTTTGTTTTTTACAGGTGCTAATAATTTGTTACAATTAGATTTATCAATAAATTTTATTCAAGAATTTCCAACAGAAGCATTTAGACATCTTGAAAGATTAAAATTTTTAAATTTATCAAATAATTTAATAACAGTAAGTATTTATATTTATATAGACATATATTCAAATGTAAAATTAAATACTAATATATTATTATTTTGTTATTTAAGGAAATTGAAAGAACACATATTGCAGGATTAATTGAATTACAAGTACTTGATTTAAGTAGAAATAATATTGGTAGACTTGGTATAAATGCATTTGCAAATCTTTCATCATTAACAAGACTTGATTTAAGTTTAAATTATTTAAGAACAATTGAAGAATCATCATTTGAAGGTTTAATAAATTTAAAATGGTTATCATTACAAGATAATAATATATTATTAATACCAGCATCAGCAGTTAATAAATTACCATCATTAACACATTTACATATTGAATTTAATAGAATTGGTGCATTATCAAATGATTTATTACGTTCAACATCATCAACAATAATATCATTATCAATGACAAGAAATTTATTACGTGAAATACCAGATCGTATGTTTTATAATTTTAAAAAATTAATAAATATTGAATTATCTGGTAATTTATTAACAACAATAAATGAAAATACATTTATAAATATTGATGATAAATTATTAAATCTTGATATATCAAATAATCGTATTACAAAAATATCATCATTTAATTTAAAAAATTTATTATCATTAAATATTGGTATGAATTTAATAAAACGTATAACACCAGATACATTTAAATATTTAACAAAATTAAAATATTTAAATATTAGTAATAATCCATTACAAGAATTTCCACCAATATTTCCATCATCATTAATAACACTTGATGCATCAAATACAAATTTAAATATATTACCACCAATATTATTTATAAATCTTAATTCAATTGTTAAATTAATATTATCAAATAATAATATTAAAGAAATTAAACAAGATACATTTAATAATCTTAATAATTTAACAATAATTGATTTATCATATAATAAAATTGAAATAATACATAATGGTTGTTTTAATGGTATTAATAATATTTATGAATTAATATTAAAAGGTAATAAATTAAAAAATTTTAATAATAATATATTTGATAAATCATTATCAAGTAATATTGAAATAATTGATTTATCATATAATTTAATTGATAATTTATCAACAAAAACATTTATAATACATAAAAAATTACGTATATTATATTTAAATAATAATAAATTATATAAATTTACAAATGATTTAATAAAATCATTAAAATATATTGAAATAATAAATTTATCAAATAATATAATAAAAACAATAAATGAATTTACATTTTCACAAATGGAAAATTTACGTATACTTGATTTATCATATAATATTATTGATAATATTGATGAATTAACATTTTATAATTCAACACAATTACAAATAATTAATTTATCAAATAATAAAATTGATAATTTAAATGAAAGAACAATGGAAGGTTTATTACGTATTGAATTATTAAATTTAAATAATAATAATTTAACATTATTACCAGATACAATATTTGATATATCAAGAATAAAATGTATTGAAAAAATTGATTTATCATATAATAAATTTAATGAAATACCAATACGTACATTAAAAAAACAATTATTATCATTAAATTCATTAAATATTGCTAATAATAATATAATACAAGTATATACACAAGATATTATTAGTAATTTAAAATATTTAGATATATCAAATAATCCATTAAATGATAAATCAATAAATAGTATTATTGGACAAGCTAAAATATTACGTTCATTAAATTTATATAATACTGGTATTAATAATTTAACAAGATTTGAAACACCATTTTTAAAAATATTAAATATATCAAATAATAATATATATAATATTAATAATAATATATTTGAACGTACAACATTATTAGAATATCTTGATTTATCATATAATAAATTATATAATTTAACAAATTTAACAAATACATATAAATTTTTATCATCATTAATATATCTTGATATATCATATAATAATCCATTAATTATAAATGAATATACATTTAATAATCTAAATAAATTACGTATATTAAAAATGTCAAATTTAAATACAACACGTATTGAAAAAAATACATTTAAAAAATTAAATAAATTAAAATTATTAACAGCATATAATTATCCACGTTTAGGATATTTTGATGTTAAAAATATTATTAAAAATATGATTAATTTAGAAATATTAGATATTGAAATTAAAGATACAAATATTGGTAATGATTATATTAATATTAATAAACATCCAAGATTATATGATATAACATTACGTGGTGAACGTTTAAATAATATATTATCATCTTTACTTGTTGGTATACGTCAAAATAATTTTTATTTATCATTTAAAAATACATCATTATATACATTACCAAGTTCATTATTTTTTCCAGTACCAAGATCAACAAATATTTATTTAGATATATCTGGTAGTAATTTTTCAACAATAACACAACAATTATTAACATCATTTGATGAAAGAAATGGTATGATTAAATTATATGGTTTTAATACAAATCCAATTAATTGTAATTGTGAATTAATTAATTATTATAAATGGTTAAATTATAATAAAATTAAAAATTTTGATAAATGTAAATATCCAAAATATTTAAATGATAAATATATCAATGATTTAACTGAAGATATGTTGTCATGTGATTTAAATTTTAATTTTAATAAATCAACAGAAACAACAATAAAAACAATAACAACAACAACATCATCATCATCATCATCTTCATCATTATCAGATGTAATACAATCATCATCAAGTAAAACAACAACAATATTAAATGAACCAGATATAATATGGACAGTTGCACCAACAATTATAAATAAAAAAAATAATAAAAATTATAATAATGATATACCACAAATAATGACAGCATCATCAATAAATGATGATACATTAATAATTGGTATTGTTGGTGGTGTTGTTGCATTTATTGCAATAATAATTATAATTATATGTATTTGTCGTTTAAAATGGAGTAATGATATTAATGATGCACATATTGCTGCAATGGCTGCAAGTGGTATACATGATCCATCAACAATACTTAGAAATGGAAGTATTTATTCTGGTAAAATTAATCATGAATTATATGCTGGTTCATATCCATCATCAACATTAGGACATGCTAATCATCAAAATGGACATAATATACCAGTACAAATGATGCCTTATATACAACCAATGCATGTTGTACATCCAATTCATTCAACATCATCATCATCACAACCAATATATTATGGTGATAATGGAGCTGTACCAATGTACATGTGTACTCAAGATGATAAATTTAATCGATAAATATTATTATTATTATTATTATTATTATTTCTCTTTAACATAAAATTTTTTTTTTTAAATAATAACAGAAACCAAAAAAAAAAAAAAAAAAAAAAGAAAGAAAATACTTGAAATACTTAATATTTTTAATTAATTTTTTTTTTTTTTTCTTTTTTTTTTATACAAGTATATTAATAATTTGTAAATATATTTAAGATATTTTATTTATAATTAATTGGCTAAATTGTATTCTTTATTTTTTTTTTTTTAAATATAATTTTGTTATACAAATGATTTCTTTTAATTTATAAAAAATAAATATAATAAAATGATTTAATATAATTTATAATTAATAATTTTTAAATAATTAAATTAAGGGTTGTTTTTCTCTGATTTAATTTTTTTTACCATTTGTAAATATATTTTTTTATCAAATAAATTATTCAAGTTTCGTTAGATGGTGCTTTCAGTATGTCCCAGTTAGTGGTGCTGAAATTGAAAATAATAATAGAATTTCTCTATCAAAAAAAAAAAAAAATATATATATAGACCAAATAGGGGTTGAAAATCTGACAGAAAAATATACATTTAATAGTGGCGCATCGGCGTCGTTTTTTGACGTCATACGACGCAATCTACCAATCAAAATTATTCAGAGCAATTTTTTTTTTTTAATACTGTCAAGCTAAACTTGCGCGATCGCCATATTGCCTAGTCACCCGCGGTGTGTGTTTATATTAATAAATTTTTTTTTTTTTTTCATTAAATTATTAATTAATAATTTAATTTATAAATTATTATAATAAATTAATTTTAATCGTGTGTGTTGATATTTCGAAAATGTATTACTATGTCTATCGTGTTTCGTGAGATTTAATCATTTTTTTTTTTAAATTTTTTTTTCATATTAATTTGTTAATATACAAAGTGATGTTTATAATTAATTGATTTTTTTTTTTATTTTTATTATTTATATTATATATATTTGTATAATTATTTTATTATTATTATTTATATATATATTATTGTGTGAATTATTAAAAAGCTCAGAGGTGGCTTTTATTTTTATCACAAATATTTTACGTCTGAATGAATATATTTTTTCGATTTATTTTAATTAAACCGGGTGATTAATAGACAATCGTTAATTAATAAATTATATAGTGTTACAACGAAAAAAACTATAATATATTTTGTTTATAATAAATTTTAAATAAAATAAACGTCAATAATGCCAGTCCGTAAACAAGGTGGTAAGCTCATTCTATTCGTAGTTTATTTTCATGTCATATTTTTTGATTTATTTATTAATTTTTATATTGTAAAATTAATTTAATATTATTAACTTTATTTTAATCAATTTTCCTATTATTTATTTTTAATATTTTCTTATCTATTATAACCCAGGTCACTCGGTCAACTGACAGTAGATTTTTTTTTTTTATTTTTTATTTTACTTTGTTTATATATTATTATTATTTTTTTAAATAATTAATTATTATATTTTTTTATTTTCAATGTTATTTTATTAATAATTTAATATAACCTTGAATAAATATAGATTATTAATTTAAATATATTTTTTTTTTACATTTTTATACAAACATTGTTCTTAAATCAAGAGCCAATTGACGTAAATTTCCGTATATAAAATAAATTTATTAAAAAAAAAATGTATTTTTTCTCAATAATGTAGGCCAAGATTCTGTTGTAATAATAATCATTAAATATAAGTAATCAAGTAAGCAAGCAGTGACGTTTATTTATTTGATTAAATGCCAAAAATATGTCTGGCATGTTTTTTTTTTTATTTTTTTTTAATTTTTAAAACGAGTAATAAAAAAAAAAAAATAACCAAGACTAAATATTTTCATGGCCATTGTAATATTTTATTTATTTTTTATTATCTATAATAATAAATAACATTAATAGTATTTTATTTTTTTATTTTAAATAATTTTAAAAAAATTTTTTCTTTTTGTTATTTTTGTTATACTTATAGAAAAATTTATTTTTAGAATTTATTAGTATACTTATATATTTTTTAAATAAATTTTATACTATGATGATTTTTTTGTATGGTTAATTTAATAGTATAAAATTTTTATATGACATGTGTTATGTTTGTTGGTGCATGGTTTAAAAATCGATAGACAAGTTGGGGTGGTGGGTTTATTTCTACAGTGGTTTATGAAATTTTTTTTTTCTACGGAAATCAATTGAAATTGAGGGCTACAAATTGGGTATTATTTATTATGTTAGTATATATACAATCTAAAAAAAAAATAATAATAATAAAAGAGGATGATGATTGTTGTATATAAATTTAAATTTTTATGTTAAAAATATATTTAAATTATTTAAATTACGTAATGAAATTGAGATTAAAATTAATTTAGATATTTTTATTTAATGTGATTTATATTATTTTAATAAAAAATTATCTTTCAATTATTTAGTTTTGAATAAAATTTCGAATCTAAATAATATTTCTATAAAATTATAAAAAATATTAAATTAAATTTTTTTTTATCATTCAATTTTATCTAGTTTTATCTAGCCAATAAATTAATTGAAATTTTTACATTATTTTAAAGTTCTAATTAAATATATAAAAAAAATTTTTTTTCTTAAAAAAAAAGCATCAAGTGTTTTGATACAAAATGTTATCAAAAAAAAAAATTCTAAAGATGAAAATTACAATTTATTGACTAAATATAATAATTATAAATTTTTTTTTTTTGTCTATATATTTATGCAATATATAAAATATTATATTATTTAATTAATATTTTTATAATTATTTTTTATTTTTTAGGTGAGTGTCGTGTTATACTTGATGTAGAGTCATCACCAGCAAGAGTAGTAAAGTGCCAATTTTTCAATCGTACAAGTTTCAATGCAGGTATATAAATATCAATCATTAATTTGAAAGTACGGTCGTACTTTTATTTAATTAATCAATTAATTAATTTATATTTTTAAATTATTCTTGGTTATATATAAATATTTATTCAGATTATTGTTACGGTTTGATTGAAGCTGAAATAACGTGATAGAAATGTTTCAAAATAATCTGGAGAAATATATTTTTAGCAAAATGAGAAATAAAAATATTTTGTTAAATTTTTATTATTATTTTTATACAAACAACAAAATTTAACTAAAATATAGTTGAATTTTATATTTAAAAAAAAAATAATAAAATATTTTTAGTTTAATTATTATTTTGATAACTCACAATTTACTGGGTTTTTTTTTTTTTTTTTTTTTTTTTTTTTTATTTATCGATAATAGTTTGTTGACCGTGTCTTAAATGACAAAATAAATTTTTAAATATATTCTTATACTCAAATTGTCATTATCATACATCCCCAGAGGCAATATGATAACAAAAAAAAATATATATTAAAAAATAAAAAAAATAAAATTAGTCAACAACTATTTAAGATAACAGTTTAAAATGAATAAACAAAATTTTCAACTAATGATTTGATAACTTGACACTTGTTTGTCTATATAACTTGAAATAAAATATATATATAAATTTATAAAATTTATATTTAATTTCTTGAATATTATATATTCAAGTTTTGTGCGTTTTTTTTTTTTTAACATTCAGTCAGTCACTGATTGACAGTCATTTAACAATGTTTGATATATCTACAAAATTAAGCTCATTAAAAATAAAATATTGGACACAATGGTTAACTGCTGGAACAGGTTATTATTATTAATATTATTAATATATTTTTTGTTTTATAAATATAAATAAATTAAAAAAATAAATAAAATTGTTAATAATAATAATAATATTATTAATTTTTAGTATTTTTAATGGCAATTACAATTGGAATGATATGTGGTTGGACAGCACCAACAATAACAAAATTAATGGATCCAAAATCAACAATTCATATTGATAAAGATAATATATCATTATTAGTATCAAT
The DNA here is from genome assembly GCA_011426435.1 of Lysiphlebus fabarum. NCBI lineage: Eukaryota > Metazoa > Arthropoda > Insecta > Hymenoptera > Braconidae > Lysiphlebus > Lysiphlebus fabarum. Next base: position 59,065 of record WSYQ01000895.1, read on the forward strand.
AATATTTATTGGTTTAGCATTTGGTTCATTAATTGGTGGTTTATTAATTGATTATATTGGTACAAAAACAACATTATTTATTGCTGGTTTAATTAAATTTTTTGGTCTTATAATATTATTAATATCAGATAATAATATTATAAATTATATTAAACCATATATATTAATATATATATCAAGATTTATATGTGGTATATCAAGTGGTATATTTTTTATATGTTTTCCATTATTTATAAGTGAAATATCAAATCAAAATATACGTGGTGCATTAATATGTTTAATATCAATTGGTGTATCAATTGGTTTTATAATTGGTACAATAATTGGTGCAACAATGACAATAACATATTTTTCATTAATAACATTATTACCAACAATAATATTTATAATAATATTTTTAATATTACCAAATTCACCATATTATTTATTACGTTTTAATAATAATAATAATAATGATAATGATAAAGCTAAAAAATCAATTGAATATTATCAATGTATTGATGATGCAACTGATGAATTAAATATATTAAATGATTTTATTAAAAAAAATAATGAATTAACATATCGTGATATATTTAATGAACTTTTATATTCACATAATATACATGGTCTTATTAAAATTAATTTATTAATTATAATTAAAACAATGACTGGTACAACAGCAATTAGTTTAAATATTGGAATAATATTAAAAAATTCAAATTTTACAATAACAACTGATACAATATTTATAATAATCATGAGTTCAATTGGTTTAATTGGTGGTTTAATATCATTATTTACATGTGATAAATTTGGTAGAAAATTGGTACTTTGTGTATCATGTATTGGTGCTGCTTGTTCATTGTTTTGTATTGGTATTTATTTTGAAATTATAAATAATAATAATAATAATGATATTAATCATAATTTTCAATGGTTTTTTATTATAAATATTATATTACTTAGTTTATTTGTTAATTATGGTATTCTTACTGTACCATCAATGATGCTTGGTGAATTATTTTCACCAAATTGTAGAAGTATATCATGTTGTATTACAAATATTATATCTGGTTTATTTACATTTATTGAAACTCAAACATATCATATATTATCAACTGATATATTTGGTTATAAAATATTTTTTGTATATTCAATTGTATTAATTATTATGATGATATATACAATTATATTTTTACCAGAAACTAAAAATAAATCGTTGCAAGATATTCAAAATATGTTAAAAAGTAAAAAAAATAATAATAATGGTTAATTTTTATAAATTTATTGTTTTGTCAAATGTTTATTTCTCATCATCAATTTTTTAGGTCAATAAGAATTTATTTTTAATTTATCTATAATCGTTTTTAAAATATATTTTTATCATTTTTATATTTAAATGGTTAATGAACTGTTGGATTTTTTTTTTTTTTAAATATTTTACTTATGTATATTTATAAATATGATAAATTTTTTTAAACAATAATATTAATAATTTTTAAAATACTTATTTGAAAAATATGATGATGATTTGAATAGATTAAATTTAATAAAAATAATGATTTAATAAAATTTTAAAATAAAAAAAATGTATTTGTTTCTTTTTTGTTTTTTTTTTTTGTCCCTTGAAAGTATTGATATTTAAATTTAATTGCATTATAAAAAATTTTTTTCAATTGTATATTAATATTTTTTATTCACCTATTTGCAGAAGCTCACAGAGCATTAGAACTGTTGGAAGATTACCATGCCAAACTGACAAGACCACATGATAAACAACTACGATTAGCCATTGAACGTGTCATTAGAATCTTCAAAAGTAGACTTTTTCAAGCACTTTTAGGTAAGTTTTATCTAAAAAAAAAATTATTTAAATAACATTGCATGCGTATCTAGAATTTAAAATAAATCATTAATAAATAAACAAATAAATATTATGGAAAGTTTTTATTAAATAATATTAATTTTTCAACTACAAAATTAATTATTCATTATCTACGTGTATAAGTGTACAACTTTCCATTAATTTAAAATATTTCAAGTGCAAATAGTATGCAAAAAAAAAAAAATTTATCAAATAAAAAAGTTGTATTAATCTTCAGTAGCAGTTTGAACTTCTTTGAGAAACATAAAGAATGAATAAGCTGATTTAATAATCTAAAATATTATTAAACATATTAATATATAATTTATAAAAAAAAAAAAAAAAATTAATTAAATAATAATACATACACTGATAAATGTATCAACAGAAAGACTAAATAATCCAGCAACAACAAGTATCATTGGTTTTTGTGATCTACTCATAATAATATCCATAGATTTTTTAAAATTTCCATTACATAATTGCCAATTACATTTATATATTGCATTTGATAATTCTGAAAACTAATAAATAATAATAATAATAATATTATATTATTGTTATTATATTTAAAAATTATAAATTTACTTTTAATGTAAGTTCATTTCCTCTCCAACAATATATAAATATTTGAATAATCATACATCCTTGATATTGTAAAAGTGATACAAATTGTACACTTGCAACTGGTACCTTAAAAATAATATTAATTATTATTTATAAAATAAATATATAACTTTTTTTTTTTAATTTACCATTGTAAGAGCAAAAGCAGTTGCACATATAATTAAACAACTTGCAATAAATTGTGTTAAAATACCACCTTGAAATATATCATTAACTTCATTTACAAATCTAAATAAATATAAATAAAAAAAATCCCCAAAATAATTAAATTTAATATTATTATTTAATCAAATATAGGTATATATAAAATAAAAAAAAATAATATATCAACTTACTTTTCAATAGCTTGTGCATATTCAACACAAGTTGATACTCTATAATTTAATTGTTCATTTGTAATATTTGGTTTTTTAACAATTAAAAATTCATCATCATTATTATTTTTATTATTATCAATTGAATTATTTGATGATAATAATTTATTGTTAATAAAATCACCAGGACATATAAAATTATCATGAAATAATTCACTGTAATCTTGTGCTAATATTTCAAGATGTCCAGTCATCATTCTAAATAAACCACATATTGTTGTATCAGCCATTGTATTAAACATTGTATTATATGTTATTGCAATAACTTGATAAGTATATATTAATTCAAATGTTGGTGATTTTGATACATCAATTGGACACCACATAACATATGCTAATTGTTTACCCTGTTGATGTTTATCAAATAAAGGATAAAATGTCCAAAATATTGTTGCTGATATACCAGATGATAAAAAAAATATTGTATCACGACGTATTATTCTAATAGCTTCATTAATATAATTATAATGTTTTAATTTACGTGGTATAAATATTGATTCATTAAGTTTATTAAATAAATTTTCAATACGTTTACGATATAATATAAAACATATAAATTTTGATAATATTGCAAAATATGTTACCATTAAATACATTGAATCCATTAATTTTTCCATATTATTTATAACAATAATAACTTGTATTAATTGAAATATAAAAAATGAACCAAACCATATACTTGGTGATAATAATCTATACACTGCATATGGATATCTAGTAGAAAATTAAATATAATAATAATTTAAATTTAAATTTATAAATAAATTAATAAAAATTTTTTTTTTTTTGTTATTACCGTAAATTTTTATTTTTTAAACCAGCTGGCCATATTCCTTCAGCTGTAAAAATATTTAAATTTATTTTAAATGCATCAATTGGCTTGTATTCATGACTAGTCATTTTCAAAGAAAATTTTACAATATTTTATTGATAATTTAAATAAATACACTCAACTTAAATTTTATTTGATAGTTTAAATTAAACTGATGTTACTGTTAAATTATTTCAAAATAAAAAAAATAGTATACAAATTTATAAACCTATAATTTGTATACATCCACATCATAGTTGTAAATTGTTATTTCAATTGTTTAATAATTAATAAACATTGTGGTATTTCTTGCAAGTTTATTAAATTTAAAAATATATATATATATATATATACAACCTCATTTTGAAATATATAATTATTAAACATTTTGTTTAGATAGTAATTTAAATTTTATTGGTTAAAAACAACAATGTAAAATGATTGTAGAGTCAGTTTAATATTAAATGAAACATCAACTTGCCATATGATAATTATATAGTAGTAATTTGCAAAATGGTATACATAAAACTGAAAATTGATAGATAATATATAACTTTAATTTTCAATTTATAGTTGAATAATTATGTAATTATTTGTAGAAATATATATGGAAAATAACAGCTGAATGTAGTTATATTGATTTTAATATTTTTTATTTTATAAAAATATTATAATAATTATATTTCAAGTTGAATTATACTTATATTTGTGGTTTATAGTTTTAATTTTTATTGAATTTATGTGTCATTATTTTGTATGAACGATTGAGACATGTTACTATACATGAAGAATAGGTTGAGACACTTTAGTTTATATTTTAAATAAATATTATACATTCGAGATAAATTAAAAAATTATTAATTATATTTATTTAAAAGTTTATTTATCGAATAAAAAAATGGTAAATATATTTTTTGCTGGTTTAAATATGCAATGATGATTTAAATATTTAAAAGATTATTATGATGAGTAGAAAAGAAAAAAATCTGTAAATTTACATTGAATTTACAATGTAATTTTTTGTTAAAAAGAGTAAATTATAAGAACAATATAAAAATATTATATAGAGTTTGCGCAAAAACATTTTATATAAGAGGGATGCTTTTGAGAATATGTAGAACACAAGTTTGTATAAATTCAGTAAAAAACAGTCAGTGTTTTACTGTGTATCATAGTACTACAATAAATTTTATATAAATTTTTATATTTTATTTAAATAAATAATGTAAAATAAATTTAGGTCATAAAATTTTTTTAATTAAAATTATAAAATTGTTTTTTTAACAAAAAATATTGAATTAAATTTAAATTAAATAATGAAAATATTAAAATTTTTATTTTTAAATTTAAAGTGTTTATTAATTGTGTTTGCAGTTTTTTTTTTTTTATGTTAAAAATATTTTAGTAAAAAGATAAATATAGAGTTATCAAATCATCACAAAAAAAAAAAAAGATAATATTCTTTTGTATATTGTCTCTTGTCATATACAGTATAATGTATTTATCTTTGAAAGTTAAAATGACAAACTGTCAATTGAATGGACAATACAATCCAGATTTGTACTATATATATATTTTATATCAAAGTTTACTGACATGTATCAATGTCAAATAAAAATATACAACAACTAACAAATCTGATTGAATTAAAATCAATATAAAACATTGCTATAATTAAAATATATATTGAAATATTTAAAAATAAAATTAAATTAATAAAGAAATTTTAATATATTAATTGAGCAAAACAAAGGTTAATATTTTTTGATAAATTGATTATGAAGCAATTGAAATTTTTTAAAACTTTTGATGCTGCTATGGCATTATTTGGTATGATTTGGATGATGCGAATTCGTTCAGAGATTAATCGTTGTACAAAATGTCATAATGATAATTTAAATATAAATAATTGTTATAAAAATAAACAACAAATTGATAAAATTTGTACAAATATAAATTTACGACAAACACCAGAAGAAGAATTTAATATTTTATCAACAAATAATAGTGTATTTACAGTTGATTCATCAATGCAAACTGTATTACCTAATAATTATTGTGAAGTTCATGGATATATACCAAACAAACAAGGTATATAAAAAAATATATACAAGCTATTTATAAATATATCTTGATATATATATAAATAAACAAGTATTTTGATAATTTATAAATAAAATTCAATCATGTGTATTTATACCTCTGAATTTTTGATAACATTTATCCAATATGTTTTTTCAAACATAAAATTTTAAATTAATCAATATATTATTGATGATAAATAATCAATAGTTAAAAATAAAACACAATTTACATTTTTAAAAAAAAATTATTAATAAAAAAATATAATCAAAATATTTTACCAATGAAAAATTAAATCTATAAAGAAATGTTTTCTATTTTTTTTATTTTTTTAGAAATATTTCTTTGTCGAAAAAATTATAAATAGCAAAGTAATTTTTCAAAATAAAATAAAAAACAATAACAATATAATGATTTTAATTATAATAAAAAATTAAAAATATATTTATTTATTAAATTATTTAAATGTCCTTGTAGTTTATATTGTATTAATGTTGAGTTCTAGTTCATTATTTAACATAATAGAAATATATTTTTCTTTAAACTAAAACATGTTAACTATTGTTTAAATACACCATCACATTGACTTTTGTATAAAAAGACAAACGAATGAACATCCGACCTAGAGAAATATATTGTATGATGAATATTTGTAATACTATTTATTAATACTGATTATGTGAAAATATTTACAATTTAAATATATACATTATACTTTGATTATTATCTATACTTTATCATTAAATTAAAAATAATAATAATATGTATATGTTTAGTTTTGATGTTGAGGTCATGTTACTTGTAACTTTTTATATATTTTTATAATCATAAAAATTAATTGTATGGTATAATGTGATACATATATTTATATAAAAAAAAAAAAATCTTATGATAATCATCTTTACTAAAACGGTTTATACATATGTATCTGATCATATTTTAATTTAAATTGATAAAACTAAAACTTGGATTTTTAAATATTTTCATCTTATATAATTTTATTATGCTTCAATAAATTTTTCTTTTTAATAAATCACTTTGAAAAAGAGTTAGTGATGCTTTAAGCTAAAAGTATATTCATAAAGTTTGCAGTTTATAAAAAAATAAATTAAAATTTGTTTATTTATTTATTTATTTTTTTTTTTTGTAAGAATATATATTAATTATTTTATTTTTTTTATTTTCAGATATTCAAGAGTTTTACGAATTAACATTGTTAGATGAATCAAAATCAGTACAACAAAAAACAGCTGAAACTTTACGTATAGCTGATAAATGGGAAACTAATGATGGACCATTAACTCCAACATTTGCACAAAATGATGTAAGTTTTTAATTTTAATTTAATTAATTAAAATTACAAGTATATAAATTTATAAATTTTATTTAAATATTATAGGGTGGTCCTATTGGTAATTTTCCATTAACTCAGACGATATTAAATATTTACGAACGTAGATCTGCTAGTCCTGATACTTTAGCAAATCATAATCAGGTTTGAAATAATAATTTATAAAAATATATATATTAAATTATAAATTAACAATTATTATATAAATATTTTAATATAATTAATTTTAGAAACCGAGATACTCTACTCAAAATAGTGGAGAACGAATATCACCATCTCCTTTAAATCAACAATTTTACCAAGATAATAATCAATATGATAATACATTTGAAGCAAATTTTGCTGATTTAAATTCACATTTAGAAGGAAATAAAAATACTTTAAGAAATAATGATTCAATTAATAAGGTATTTATAATTATTAATAATAAAATAAAGTTTATTATAAATTAAAACATTAAAAATATACAAAAATAAATATTAAATATGATAAAATAAATAAAAATAATTGTCAATATTTAATAATAACAATTAAAATTAATATTATTTATTTTTTTTTATTTTAGAGTAACGAAAATTGGCCCATTCATGATGAAAATATGGTAAGAATAATTTTGAATTTTTAAATAAATAAGGTTAAAGGTTTATTTACAAATTACAATAATTACTTGCATGATTAATTAAAAAATAAAAAAATTGCATGAAATATTAACAATATAATACATAATTAATATAATAAATTATCTAATCAATAATTATATCTATTATTTATAATTTATAATAAAATAAAAATCAATATATCGATAATTTATTGACAAATAATCTTCATGACATGATGTACAGTGTAAACATACCAACATAAATCATTCCATTTTTCGACCAATAAAATACTAGGATTTATCGCCGCCATGATTGTTGATAAACCAATGAAATTAAAGTATAATAATAATAATAATGTCATTGTTTTTTTTTATTTTTTTAATTATTTTTTTATTATTTTTCTTCTGGGTAAATAATTCTATATAAATTTATAATTATTGATACTTGAATTAATTAACAACATCCAATATTATTAATATAAAATTAATAATTACAAATGATCAATAAATCAATAAATTTTTATATATAAAATACACAAACTCATACATTTAAATATAATAATATAAATTTTAAACAATAAAAGTACTTGATTATAAAAAAAATAATTAAAAATACTTTTAAAAAAGAAATATACTTATATATTTTTAATTAAACTAATGCATATTTTTTTTAATAATAATAATAATAAAATGAAAATTAATAACGGCGTGAACGTAGCAAAGGCATCTAACTTGACATTCACACAAGTGTTCATGTGTAATTTTTATTTAAAAATAGTGGGGATTTAAATAAAATAAAAAGAAAAAATATAAAAAAAATAAAAAAAAAAAAAAAAAACAGGGGGAAACGACAAGTTGTACATCTACTCTGAAAGTTGAGACGCCGTGAGTTATAAACTGGAGCTTAAAAAATGTATACGTTAATTAAAAAATATATATTATTTAAATAATTATTATTATCAAATAAATACAATAATATATATAAAAAAAAAAATAATAAAGTTTATAAAATTTTAGTTAAAAATAAATATATTTATAATAATTTATTAGAGGTATTATTCAAGTATTACAACAACTGGTTTATATATTTTTTGAGTGTGGAATGTGTCTGGTGGAAGTGGTTGTCAGTGATTTTTTTATAAATTTTTTTTATATAATT
>WSYQ01000896.1:0-38524 GCA_011426435.1 Lysiphlebus fabarum
CTTCGGAGTGATTCGGAAGATCACGTACACAATTACACTTTATTATATATGTCATGTCAAAAAAATGATAGTTATGTTGTATCGAACAACATTTTTTTAGTTATTATAAATAATTATAGTAAATTATGGGACAACAGACTTGTTACTATTAATAGTAGAAGAAAAATAATATTTTGTATTTTCATTAAAAAAATGACTGAATTTATTTATTATTGAATATTGAAATTGAAAATTAAAGTATTAAACATTTCAATAAAAATTATAATATATTATAATATATTTTTAAGAAACAATATGATGAAAATAAAAATTTATGATTTAATTTATTATTTATTTGTTATTTATCGATTTATTAACTTATTATTTATATATATACTAAAAAAAATAATAAAATCTCCTAAGACTTAAAATCATTTGATGCCATATTCCTTTTTTTCTACATTGGCTAATCGTATAATAATTGCAATTTTATTTTTATTTTTATTTTTATTTCTTAATAAAAAAAAATTTAAAATCATAATTTATAATTAGTTACAGGGCAACTGGCAAGAGTTTATGACGGGGAAATGATAGAAGCCAATAAATGCTTCTCCCACCAACAAACTTACACTATCAATTATTTATGTCTGTGTACAATTGAAAGCCGAAGAGTATTGGGAAACGCACTGTGGGCGCGGCCAAGCGCTAAACGCAGGTGGCAAAATAAGAAACTAATTACATGCAGTCAAGTATATGCCATTTGTATAGAATTTTATTGTTTATTATAAAAATGTTATTAACTATTGAGTATATACTGTCATGGGCACGAAAAACGAATTCCTCACGAAATTTCCTTGAAGAAAATCGTATTATATATGTGGGTTATATTCAAGTATCGGTGTAAAAATTGATTCAAGTGATGAGTATCATGTGTTTTCCACTTGTATACAACCATCTCATCCAAAGGATTAGCTAAAAAAAAAGATGTAACATAGGAAAAGACAAATTATTCTTTATTTTTCAAATAAATAAATCATTTTTTAATAAAAAAATAGCTAAAGGAAAAGTCGTAGCATAGAAAAAGACAAATTATTTTTAATTTTTTAAATAAATAAATCATTTTTTAATTAACAAATAGCTAAAGGAAAAGACGTAGCATAGAGAAAAACAATTTATTTTTTATTTTTCAAATAAATATATTATTTTTAAAAAAACAAATAGCTAAAGAAAAAGATGTAACATAGGAAAAGACAATTTATTCTTTATTTTTTTCAAATAAGTAAGTCAGTTTTTAATAAACAAATAGCTAAAGGTAAAGTCGTAGCATAGAAAAAGACAAATTATTTTTTTATTTTTAAATTAAATAAATTATTTTTTAATAAACAAATAGTTAAAGGAAAAGACAAGTACAATTAAGACAATTTTGGGGAAAATTTTTGCAACAGACATTTTAAACAATTTGTAAAAATATTATTTATTTATTAATTTAGCATATATACTGTGTATACCACATACGAATGACTGCATGAAATAGTTTCCAGAAATTTACCACCAGACGTCAGGGCGAATTGTGCGTTTCCCAATACAGGGTAGCTATTCTTGACTCGATTATCCCACCTACACGGGATAACATGAAAACGCCTGAAAATGATTTAGTCGTTTGATGTAAACCATTGAAAAAGATACAAATTAAGCTAAAATTTTCATGTTTTGCGACAAAAAAGTTATCCCAGTCGCTCGGGATAACTTGCGGATAATCGAGTCAAGAATAGCTACCCAGATATAAATAATTGATAGTGTAAGTTTAGTGGTGGGAGAAGCATTTGTTGGCTTCCATCATTTCCCCATCATAAACTCTTGCCAGTTGCCCTGTAGTATATGATATTATAAACTTCAATTGTGTCATTGAAATCAAATCGATATTATATAAACATTGAAATTAAAAATAAACATTGTGTCTAAATATAAAGCTTTCAATCTATCTATCACTTACGATAGTATATTTTTAATTTTAAAGCTTTTTTCACATTTAAAGGGCATTGTGTTGTGATTTAATATTTAAAACCATAACACATAATATAACCTCGCTCTCATACAAAACCTTTGTATATAATGATCAATATATAATAAAAGGTACATATAAAATAATAAATAAAATAAACGATTTGGGTGTGCTTATTCAAGGAAAGTGAAACTTCTATAAAACACATAAGCGCTATGTGTTTAGTGATTCTAGTACTAGAATCACTCGCTCGCGTTGCATCAAACTTTTTTGTTACAATGAAATGATAAGAAGTTTCATTTTAATAAAATAAAATAAAATAAAAAATATGTTGATTCATTAATTTTATAATTTTTTTCTTCAGGTACTCCGTATAATAAATAATATATAATAGATAATAAATAGATGACAATAAAACACGTGCCGAAGGGGCGTTATTGGTCTCCTTATTTAAATAATTAAGATTTTAGAAAAGTTATTTAACAGGGTACATCCTTCTTTCTAGCTATATATTTGTAATAAATGCATCAAAAATTGAATAAAATTTTTTTTTTTAATAAATAAATGCCTAAAAAAAAAGATAAATTAATGAAAAAAAAAATTACTTAGCTAATGACTGTTTTAAATTAACTGCACTTGTAAAAAATTATTTTATCCAATTATACATCTGTCTTTCTATAGCCATTCGATCTTTAAGAATTTATTTTAAATGAATAATTTATAAATTTTTGATGAACTTATGACTAAAGGAGTAGATGAATTTGTAAGAAAAAGTCGACTACTTGCTCAATTATTATTTAAAAAAATGATCAGTCAATTGCATTTCTTTTGTGTTAGCGATTAGTTAATTATTAATGCATATAATGAATTACATGAAAATTTTTTTTATTTATGCAATTACTTTATGAAAAATTATATAAACAAATGCATCTTTTTTTTCTAGCTGTTTGTTCTTAATTTAAAAAAAAATTCATGTAATTTGTATAATGCGATTATAATCAAGGAATGACGCGAGGAAGATAGATGCAGTTGTTGTATTTGTCTAAGCATTTTGTTTAATGAAACAGGCAATAAATTATTTTTTTAAAAAACAAATAACTTGAGGGAGAAATGCTTTTTAACAAAAGTAATTTCTTGTAGAATTATTGCTTATTAAAATGTGTTATTAATCAACAATAATTCAACATTAAATTCCATTTTTAAATAATAATTGAGCAAGTAGTCGACTTTTCTTACAACTTCATCTTTTTCCTTTAATCATAAGTTCATTAAAAATTTATAAATTATTCATTTAAAATAAATTTTTAAAGATCGAATGGCTATAGAGAGACGGATGTATAATTGGATAAATAATTTTCTTCAAGTGCAGTTAATTTAAAACAGTCATTAACTAAGTAATTTTTTTTTATTAATTTATCTTTTTCTTAGTTTTTGATGCATTTATTACAAATATATAGCTAGAAAGAAGGATGTACCCTGATAAATAATTTTCCTAAAATCTTAATTATTTAAATAATGAGTATGTTTAGATTGCGCATTGTAAAATAAAAGTGACACGGATTGCGCACGTTACCAGTAGGCCAAAGAACCCCTCGATTAAGCGGCGACTAGAGGTGTGTTCGTTCACTATTTACACCGAGCGTATGCAAGGAAGCGCTAGAGTCGTGCGGTCATTTGAAGAAACTTTTTTAATAAAATTTACTATTTATTTATTGTTATTTGTTTTTTTCAGTTCTTTTGCTGTCTTTCATAATTATTAATTGCTAATTAGTTATGGTGTTGTTATTTTTCTTTCCGAATCCAATGCGTTAGTAAATTTTATCAATAAAGTTTCTTCAAGTGGCCGCACGACTCTAGCGCTTCCTTGCATACTCTCCGAGCATACGCTCAGTGTGAATAGTGAACGAACACACCTCATATAGCGATACAGATTTTATATACAGGCGAGATATGGAGTACGTCCTCCTCTATTTCTAGTCTTCTTAGGTTTAATACTTTCATACCGGTATTATACCATTCTGGCGGTATGAAAGTATGAAACTCAGTGTAGTTATTCTTAATATAATTATCCGCAAGGGCTCCATATACTTGGTTGGCAGGATTATGAAAAATAAAACACTAAGATATAGAATCGTTCAGAAATGATTTGGGAACATTTAGGAAATGATTCTCATAATTTGGAAATGCATAGTTTAATTAATAATTAATATTTAAAGAATGAGTCAAAATTCACTAGATGTATGCGCACAAGTTTATTGCGCATGAAACATGATTTACACTGCCATCATCACCAGGAGAATCAACTATAAGAGTGGGAGTGGCTTGATATATGTCGTAAATGTAGGGTGCGCTACTTTAGTTATTCAATTGCGCACTACGTAATGCACTGCTTGTTTATTTTCACACCTTAGTCTAGCCTTTTTGAAAAATGCATTGAAAATAAATTATTAATAATTTTTTTTAATGAACACAAGATGCATAATTATTGATTTTAAATGTCATTTTTAAAGATCAAAAGACTAGAAAGACAGATGCAATTGGATTTGACAATTTATTAAATTATTTATTTGAGTATATTCTTTATCTTAACTATTTGTTTTTGAATATTCTAATTAATAAAAGCAAGTAAATTATTTTTGAAGAAACAAATGGCTACGGAATGAAACTCACTCAAAAAGTAACAATTCATAACATAATTACTGCAAGTTAATCATTTTTTCACTAAAAAATAGTTAAAAAATGTGACAGTCCTCAAGACAAAATAATTCCCTGCCAAAGAACAAAAGTAATTTTAGTTGAATGTCTAATTTATGTACGAGTATAATTTTTTTTATTTTATTTTATTTTTTTTTACCAAACGTAAATTAGAAAAGTGTGCAATACAGTTGGCAAGTTATGTAATAATAATAAACAATGATAATGTGTAACAATGAAACTTGATGGAATAAATATATCTAAATTATAAATTCAAGTACCGTTTTATAAAAAATCAACAGAATAATTAGCTAGTTAAGAATAACAAAACAGAAAATATTGATAAGAAATGTAAGATTGTGAATAACAAAATTAATGATAATCGACTTTTCATAAAAATGTGGGATCAATCGAATGAAAAAAAATACTAGAGAAAATTACAATTAGCAAATCATTTTGAGTCGTTAATTTGCTCTTAATTGAGGTCATTGACTAATTGATATTTAATTGATCAAAATTAATACTATATAAAAAAATATCATAGTTTTCAAAATATCATTATTTTCATTAATGTAATATTATAGTTATGTAATGTAATTTTATAATTATAATATTACAAAGTTAACAACTGAAATAAACAATATTTTTAATTCTATTTTCAATAATTTATTATTACAATATTGAGAAAATAAAAAATCAAAAACAAATAAATATTATATAATCAATTGAACTTTTTATAGATATATATGTAATATATTAGCAATAACATGACTCGAAGAATATCAATTTATTGACTTATGGAACTATTTTATTGTAGTATTTACTTCAACTCGATTTTTTTGTTATTCGAAAATGTCTTTTAACCAGCAATAAATGTTAGTAAGATGTCATTTTCAAATCTATCTACTGCCTTAGCTATTTGTTCTTTGAAAAATAATTATAACCTTTTATTCAACAAAGTCTTGAAGACTAAATATCTAAGAGAGTGGATGCAATTAAATAAACATTTTAGTTAGCAATATTTTTTCAATAAACTGTCTTTTATTTACTGCATCTTTCCCCTTAGTTACTTGTAACTTTGAAAATCATTTGCAAGCTTTTTATTATTTAAATATTGAAGAACAATTAGCTAGCTTGGGTAAGGGATGCAATCAAATAAATATTTTACTCAGCAATAATTGTTCAATGAATTGTCTAAAAAGAGAGTACATTTGCTCAATTAATTGAGTTCAATAATAAGATAAATTAGTTAAAGTAATGATCATAATTTGTTTGTTTACTAAAAGAAACCGAAAAATAAAAAAAATCACTCCAAAGTGTTGGGTAAATGGTCCACTTTAGGTTTAATACATTAAGACAGTATTATACTGTTCCTAACTGTCTGAAAGTGTGAAAGTATGAGACTCGAATCTAGATATTGCTCAATGTACTTGGCAGGTTATGGAAAAAAAATAATCTAATTTAAGGTTGATTCTGGAACCGTCGGCCGAATTAATATTTGTGCTTGAGGGGCCCCTATACCGTAACGCTATATTTTAAGCTCGGGTCCCCAAAATTTTTGTGCTGTTACTGATTAAAATATTTTCTATTGTAGTAGTTTTGTATATACCTATAGATAGAGTGATTATAAGCAGAGTGATGCCAGTAAGGTATTCGATTTTTGATTGGTCCGCCATTACCTGCTTTTTGTATGGAGTGGTGAGAAGAGGGAGTTTTGAACAGTTTAAAAGGACCATAATTTTTTAAATAATTTAGTTTTATTCATATTAATATAATTTAATTTTATTCATATTAAAATTAAATTCATGAAAATATACTCAAATTTAACAAATATAAATATACCTGTATATTAATAATGGATATACATATATGTTCAATGAGCATAAGCATAGTTATAATTATTAAATTTATGTATTATCCTAATTTTAATATAGATACAAATATAGATATTTGAAGAGGCCAAACACTAAAGATAAAAAGACAGATAATAGTTTTATTCTTATTAATTGATTTTAATGTAGTCAATTCCACCCATTTTACATAATCAAAGAAAAAATTTTATGTTGGTATTAAATACCCAAAATTTTTATATGTACAATTTAAAGTTGTGTAATTATATATATGTATACAATTGTAATTATTCAGTGAATGTACTTGAAGCAAGAGGTTTTTTCTTGTCTTGTGCCTTTTGTTTTACTCTTCAACTATCTCATATTTTTATCCAACAATAATGCAAGTTCTGGAGGTGGTTCCTTGTATATTCTATCTTTCTGAAACAAAATATTATTATAGTGACTTGTTAAAATCATGTACATTCCTATTGGGAAACGCACTGTGGGCGCGGCCAAGCGCTAAACGCAGGTGGCAAAATAAGAAACTAATTACATGCAGTCAAGTATATGCCATTTGTATAGAATTTTATTGTTTATTATAAAAATGTTATTAACTATTGAGTATATACTGTCATGGGCACGAAAAACGAATTCCTCACGAAATTTCCTTGAAGAAAATCGTATTATATATGTGGATCATATTCAAGTATCGGTGTAAAAATTGATTCAAGTGATGAGTATCATGTGTTTTCCACTTGTATACAACCATCTCATCCAAAGGATTAGCTAAAAAAAAAGATGTAACATAGGAAAAGACAAATTATTCTTTATTTTTCAAATAAATAAATCATTTTTTAATAAAAAAATAGCTAAAGGAAAAGTCGTAGCATAGAAAAAGACAAATTATTTTTAATTTTTTAAATAAATAAATCATTTTTTAATTAACAAATAGCTAAAGGAAAAGACGTAGCATAGAGAAAAACAATTTATTTTTTATTTTTCAAATAAATATATTATTTTTAAAAAAACAAATAGCTAAAGAAAAAGATGTAACATAGGAAAAGACAATTTATTCTTTATTTTTTTCAAATAAATAAGTCAG
Source organism: Lysiphlebus fabarum (assembly GCA_011426435.1). Lineage (NCBI taxonomy): Eukaryota > Metazoa > Arthropoda > Insecta > Hymenoptera > Braconidae > Lysiphlebus > Lysiphlebus fabarum. The sequence goes on from WSYQ01000896.1 coordinate 7,610, forward strand.
TTTTTAATAAACAAATAGCTAAAGGTAAAGTCGTAGCATAGAAAAAGACAAATTATTTTTTTATTTTTAAATTAAATAAATTATTTTTTAATAAACAAATAGCTAAAGGAAAAGACAAGTACAATTAAGACAATTTTGGGGAAAATTTTTGCAACAGACATTTTAAACAATTTGTAAAAATATTATTTATTTATTAATTTAGCATATATACTGTGTATACCACATACGAATGACTGCATGAAATAGTTTCCAGAAATTTACCACCAGACGTCAGGGTGAATTGTGCGTTTCCCAATATTTAACAAAATATTTACGTAATCTCTGGTAGAAATTTTTCTCCACCATTTGTCCAACCTTTCTCTACCTGGGTAGCTATTCTTAACTTAATTATTCGCAAGTTATCCCGAGCGACTGGGATAACTTTTTTGTCGCAAAACATGAAAATTTTGGCTTAATTTGTATTCTTCTCAATGGTTTTAATCAAACGACTAAATCATTTTCAGGCGTTTTCATGTTATCCCGTGTAGGTGGGATAAATAAGTCAAGAATAGCTATCCTGAAAATTATTCCGCCATTTCTTCACCAATTTGTCCAACCTATATCCAACTTTCCTCCAACCTTCCTTTATATTCATATATTATTAATATATTATTAAATATTAATATATTTAATAAATTATCACGGGAACTATTAGTTATATATTATTATTATGCTAGTTTAATATATTATACGAATAAGTATAAAAAATTATTGCCTACTCTACGAATCAACATGAATAAATTATTTATTTAAAAAAATTCAGTTATTATTTTTCATTATAGTAAACCTAAAAAATAAATACAGAAAATTATTCTACACCCAACTAATTAATATTTTTTCTTTCTCAATTAAGGTTGTTTCCCAAAACCAAGGTAGAATGAATATTTGTGCTTAAAAACGCTATATACCGTAACGCTATATTTTATGTCCGGGTCCCCAAGATTTTTGTGCTGCTACTGATTGAAATATTGACTACTGTAGTATTAGTGTATATACTAATATACACTAATACTATGCTAGTACTCAAAATTTACATCGTGAAACACTGCTATTTCACACTATAAAAAAAACCCCATTGTATGTTTGCGTATGTCCGTATCTGTGTGTTGATTCCCCTTTCCGCTAGAGAAAAACAACGAAGGAGAGACAAACAGTGATGCCGAAGTATGAGTCCCCCACGCGCGCAAACCATAAAAAACAATAAATTACTGTTTTTAAAACTTGAATAATTATTAAACGAAACAGACGAAATGAAAAAAATTTATATCAAAAAATTTTTCGTTCTTAGGACTATAAACTGTTAAAATTTGAACGTTTTCTGGTGCGTTTTAAAAAAGTTATTAATAAAAATACATAAAAATATGAGGTAACACCTATACCTCTTGTGTTAAAGTTGTCAACTTTGACAGTAAATATCTCAAAAAAAACACACAAGAAAAATTTTTAAAAAATTGACAATGTAGATAATTATTTCATTAAAAAAATAAGACCAAAACAAAAGAAATCTGGTGCGATTTCAGATCTCCGAAAACAACCTTAATATATTTTAAATTCATAATTCCGTTTGTGCTTCTTGACCCAACATAAAACATAAGGATAACGAAAATTTTGATTTGCATCAACGGTCTCGTGGCCGAGTGGTTCAAAGCGTTAGTCAGAAAATCGTTCGTCGATATCTTAACTATATGAATAACGTTTGCATACACGTTATTCATATAGTTGTTTAATATATTTCCTACGTCTTTCGTTGCTTCTCTTATTTCTTTCAGCAACAGTTAATTAACAAAAAAACAAAAAAAAAGTCAATTTAATTTTAAATAGATTTTTTTTTTTTTTTTAATTTTCGATATTTTTTTATCACACTTAACTTTTATCACAGGTAACTTGATCAAGTTTTGAAATACACTAATACTATGAGACAACTCAGCAATAAAAAGGGTAAATTCTCATTTGCGGTTGCCACTTATTTTGGCCTCAGTGTCCCTACATATTTATAAATTTTAATTTATTTTATTTTTTCTTTGTTTATTAAAATGAATTGTTTATTGTTATTTTATTACCAACATTTATTTTTTTATTTTATTTTTGTTTATTACCTTAAGTGATTTTGACGATTTTTTTGAGGGTAAAAAAGAGGGGATACGGCCTATCTCTTATACATTGGCCCAACAGCTATTACCAACCGCTAAAAACCAAAAAAATCTCTTTTTTATCAAAAAAACATCTATTTTATATGTTTGTTATTGTATAATAAAATTAAATTAATATATATTGATACATCTACTATCAATTTTCAATGTTTAAAAGCTTATTATTGGTAATTAAAAATATCATGAAAATCGTGCAACAGCGCAAAAAAAAAAAAGTATTGGCTCACTTGATTTATATGTGTATTGTCGTCAGGATTGTTAATGTATAAAAAATATCGTTTTAATCTATGTTTAAAACATCCTTAGTTTTATCCATTTGTATAAAACGTCGCCATCTAGTGGCGGAATTGGGAACTGCCACCAAAGCAATCAAACAAACCTGAATAAATTTGTTGTTATTAATATGTTTTTTTTTAAATATATGATCATCAAATTTGTTTCTTAAATAAATGATATGAATATTATGTTTATAAATTTTATAAACTTGTTATTATTAATGTTTATTAAATAAACAACAATTGTTTGACAGGTTAGGAGTGTAAGTATGGTCGGTAAGAGGGAAAGTTTAAGCCTACGAGAGATCAGGTGGGTTTTATCCGTTTTATTCTGTTTTAAACGTTTTAAACGTATCTGTCAAAAGCATAATAAACATAAAGCATAAGAGTTACTATAGTATGAAACATGGAGCAAAATATAAATGATGATGATAAAAATAAAGTCTAAAATAAAATTTTGTTTTTTTTGTCATTATTTCCATCCTTTCTAATATTTTAACTTTTTATTTGATTATTTTGTATTAATATTTGATTTAATTGTTGTAAATAAATGAATTAATTTTTTTTATATTTAAAGTAATCAATAGTTAATTTATTTACACTGAAAATAGATTTTTACAATATTATTTTAATCATTTTGAAAAAGAAAAAAAAAAAAAAAGAAGTTATGATATCTTAAAAAATATTGTAGATGGAAAAATATTTTATTAACCTTTTTTTTTTTTATTTAAAGAGCTTAACATATTTCAAACATAAAAATTAAAAAAAATAAAATAAATTCAATTTTATCAATTTTCAGAGTTATGATATCTTGAAAAACATTAGAGATAGAGAAATGTTATAGTGAACTTTTTTATTATATTCGACAAGTTTTGTATCAACAAAGTCATAAAAAAATTTGGCTGGCGGATATCGTAATCGTGCCGAATTAAATTAATTACTGTTATAATGTTATTAACATAAAAACTAAAATTTGAACTCAACTAAATTAAACTGAATTAAACATCAGCTAGATTTGTTACCAACATAAGAACGAGAGTCTGGACTTACGAAATGATTTTAATAAAAACGCAATATTAAAAAATTGATTTTACTTTTAAAAAAATATATACAAGTAAAAAATTTAATTTTTTTTTAATTTAAAAGCTTGATATTGACTTATAGGATCACTCTGAATGAAATTTTAATATTGATAATTTATAATATTTAAATTAATCATTTTAATGTTAGTGAGGAAAAAGGACTCTCTGTTTCGTGTATATTGGTCTCTGTAGTGCCTTATCACTTTCATTTGTTTTTCTAATATATTTTTTTCTCATACTTGACACGAGGCACTACGGTGCCTCTTGATTAAATATTGATACATTGTTTTTCAATGATTTTATTTTTTATGAACAATGGAAATTTTTTCAACACGGCTCCCGCCGAAGTATTAAAAATTTTTAATTTTCAATGGTAACGCGGGCTACATTAAAGCTTCTTCCCTTATCATAAAACATTTTTAAAAACTTTAATTCAATATAACTTAAGACACTGACTTGTTATTTCAAGTGATCTAATTGAACAGATTTAAATAGATCTATACAAATTAAGTAAATCTGTATAGATCCTCAGATATCTATTGTTTTTGCTATAGTTCGCTTATTCAGGCGTATTCCTTTTTAGATCACGCTTAAACAGAAATCTAACCAGATCCAGCTGTATAGATCTAACTAGATCAAGACTATTTTTTCTCGGGTAATAAAAATTACCCCTTTTATTTATTCCTAAATGGTAGCACGGAACCATTTTTACCCATTGCCCAACATCTGCTAAGCTAGATAAAATAATTTTAGATAGAATGTTCATAAAAATTATAATCAAAGATTATAAGATTTTTATTTATGCAATTACTCTATGAAAAATTATTTAAACAAATGCATCTTTTTTTTCTAGCTGTTTGTTTTTATTGAATGCATTTGAAATTACTCAAATTAATTTTTTAAATAAGCGAATAGTTATGAAAGAAGATGGAATTTAAAAAAAGAAAACTACAGATACAAGTACTCATTAAATATTGTTTAATTAATTGTATCTGTCTTTCTAGTCATTCGTTTTTTTAAAAAAAAATTCATGTAATTTGTATAATGCGATTATAATCAAGGAATGACGCGAGGAAGATAGATGCAGTTGTTCGAATATTTTTTTAACAAGTATATTTGTTGTACCAGTATATTTGTCTAAGCATTTTGTTTAATAAAACAGGCAATAAATTATTTTTTTAAGAAACAAATAACTTGAGGGAGAGATGCTTTTTAAAAAAAGTAATTTCTTGTAGAATTATTGCTTATTAAAATGTTTTATTAATCAACAATACTTCCGAAACAATTTTTTTTTTCCTAAGTCCCTTTTTATAAACTTGGCAAAACTAGGCATTAAAATAGAAAGAACTAAAAATTGTACAAAGGCAATAATCGAAGATAAGTCACTTAGAACGGAGTTTATCGATTCCCCAATCGAAAATGAAAAAGACGAAAAAAATATTACTAACGTCAAAGGGTATTTCGTTTTTTCGACTTCGAAAAATGAATTACGGGAAATCCAACAGCTTTTAGTAATATCAGACAACGCGGTTATAATCTTGATCTTGCATGATGTCACCAGTTTCTCCCGAATAGGTTAGTTCAATTAATTCAAAATAAATCTATTATTAATTGATCTATAATTAATTCGAATTCAAATTATCTATCTTCATTATATTCTAAAAAAATATTTTATTTTATTGATTTGAGAATTACAAAAAATCTAAACTGATTTTAAAAAGAAAATAAATATAAAATCTTGCATTATAATCAATCATCTATTAATGATTTTAATTGTTTTATAGATTTTATATTGACGTAGTGCCATATACCTCACACTTTATGACGTTGTATACTGGTATTATTTTTTTGTATGAGTAAATTTAAAGTAAATTAACAGTCAATAATAACAACAACATAGTGAAATAATCCTTTTATATATTTCTAGATATCAGTTTTGTTGTTTCTATTAGTGGTAAGATTCACTGGTCAATATGGGGGTGCATTCCACGACCTCCCATTCCGTACGAACTTCAAACTTCTACCGACCTGATTTTTTTTTGTTTGCAAACAATTTCATATGACATCTGTAAAATTTGACAATAGCCAATTTATTTAATAGATTTAAAATAATCATTAAAAATTTTGTGGACTTACACCTGGAAAATAACAAATAATAACAGCTGTGGCATCCAATATGCTATAGTGATATATTATAGTAACTTTTAATATTTTTCATTTTTTCGTCGCCATTTTGAAGTTCAAACGGAATGGGAGGCTGCGGAGCGCACCCTGGGACATTAAAGTTTCGGCAAGATTACGATATCCGTGACGATAAAATTCTATTGACTGTCATATCGAGTAAAGGCCCTTGTCGACTAGCATAGTTTTTCAACAAAGTTCTATGCCATAGCACTTTGGTCACTATATATCACCAAAAACTCACTGAAAAAATGGCCGCTGAGGACTATGCTGGAAAAATGCTGCGTGCAGCATTTTGAGCATAGTTCTGCTAACTTCACACTCGTTTTTTTAGATGCAGCCAACTTTGAAAAAAAAAAAAAAGCGGCATTTATAGCTTTTTTGTTGTTCTTTGTTTACAGTTGTTTACAGTCTACATTAATTGATTGATTGACTGTCAGAATATCGTATTGTCATTTGTCAACAAGAGTAAACAAATAAAAAAGGTTATGCGTTTAATTATTTTTTGTTGTGATTTTACGAATGTTGGTAGAGCTGGAATCATTTCAATAAACGATTATAACGCCGCTCTATAGCCGTCATGGCTGAACTATTTCTACCCAAGCGCTATGCCATAGAACTTTTTAGAAAAACTATGCTAGTCGACAAGGGCCTTAAAAAAATATGGCCAAAACGGTTTTTTGATATCTGTCATAGTTTTCGAGATATAGAAAGTCAAAAAAATCAAAATAGGGAATTTTTTTTTTTTTTTGTTATTTTTTTGCGATTGATATGGTATTCAATAAAATAGATAATATAGATAATATCATTTCCAATAGATTTTCCAACGTAAAATACGAGGGTGTTTATAAAATTTTGATATCTTTTTTAGTTTCCGAGATATAAAACTTTAAACACGGAAATTTTTAATTTTTAATTTTTTTTATTAATAAATAATAAAAAAAAATCAATATTAAAACTAAAATTTAAAGTATTTTTGACAACAAAATAATGGCATTTACAAAAATTCGATATCTTAAAAACTTCAGCTGATGGCTGAATGGCAGTTGACCATAGAAAGTGTCGTTAACGGTTCCACTGGAGGCCCACGTCGAGCTCCAGTTGTATGTGGACCTCTACCCAACATTCGGGGCTCTATTGGGTTAAAAATATATTTTCCTAGATACTCGTGGGAATTAGTATGGATACTGATAACACAAAAAATAATACGCCACAGAGCATACTGAACACTGGGATCCCTGAAGCGACACCAGAAATAATGGAGATGGGAGAAGGTGGCAGCACCCAAGGAGAAAGGACACAGAAACGTGGACCAACGACCGGGGGGAATAATATCTTTTCTACTTAGGGGCTTAAACAGAGTTTACCCCTGGATAAACCCAAAAAACTCAGTGGTGCAGCTCGCAGGAGAGCTTGAGCAGTGAAAACCGGTACACCAAAAGAGAGAACTGAGAAACCTGCTAAAGCTCAGAAGCGAGCCAGGCAATCAGGGAGTACCTCACGATTTGCCAAGCAAGAGAATGAAAAGAGAAGGGATGGGATGTGCCCAAACTCGTGATTATTCACGAGGATCGGACGGACATAGTGGGTGAGGAGGCTAATCTGGTACGAGAGGAACTCCTGGAAAAGATGGACAAAATAACCTTTGGTGATTTTGTTCCGAGATTCCAGGGATGTTACCTTCACCGCGGAGGAATACGGATTGATTGCGCTGATACCGAGTCAGAGAATTGGCTTAAAGGAAGGGTAAGCAGCTGAACTAAGGGAAGGAGCAAATTGGTAATCATAGACTAAAAAGACCTTTCGAAACTAGTCAGAGTTATGGCACACATAACGGATAAACTGGTTAATGACAGCAGTGTTACACTGACGAGATTAGCCAGACAGAATCCGGGACTTAACCCCAGCAGCTGGGTGCAGTATGAGATGAACAGAAAGGAAGCCAAAGGCTGGCGCAATCTTTCCAGGTGCTGTGCAAAAAGACCGAGGATGGTCTCAAGGATAAAGTGATGTAGGAGGAAAAGGCGACCTAATGGGAGTAAGTATCCCCTATGTTCAAATTAATTTGCACTGTAGCTCACAGGCTACGGCGCTGCCTAAGCATAAGGTTAACCGGGCGGACCAAAGTCGTACTGATACAAGAACCTTGGGCATACAAAGGGAGTGTCAGGGGACTGGGTCCAGCTAGGGGACAACTATTTTATGATACTATGGTTTCTAGGCCTAGGGCATGCGTCCTAACTAGAGACGTAAATACCACCCTTTTAAGGGGACACTGTGGAAGGGATCTGATAGCAGTGAAGATTGAGACTGGATTTAGGGATGGTGGAGCGTTGGTTGTAGCGTCCGTCAATATGTAACACGATTCAACTGATGTACCTCCCTCCAATAATATTTCAGCCTTAGTCGAGGACTGTAATGAGAAGCGGTGAAAACTGTTACTTGCTGGGAATGTCAACGCCCACCATGTTGCTTGGGGGAGTGAGGACATCAACAACCGGGGGATGAGCTCTACTGGACTACATATTTAGCATAAATCTGGAAGTCATCAATAAAGGTAGGGAACCTACTTTCTTAACTCGTGTAAGAAATTCGGTGATAGACTTAACGATGCCTATAACGAAGTGGCAAGTAGGATCAAAAATTGAAAAGTATATATTTAATTTGAATGGGCTGCAGCGATCTCGGCGGAAGGCGCGCAAAGCTTTCGAAATCCACGCAGAGTAGATTGGCATACGTATGAAGCTGAGCTGGAGGGGAGAATTGGTTTCTTTCCAGCAAAATTTAGCACACCGAGTGAAACTTTGAAAAAAATTGAAAGATGCGGCGGTATTTTAGCGTAATGCGACGGTCGAGTCTGCAAAAGGAATTTAAGCTGGCTCTAAAGATTCTGTGGGGAAACCTCTGAAGTTCCGGATGCTGCCAGACTTAAGAAAATTATTGGAACGGGGTGCAGCAGGTGGAGCACTCAAACTTCCGGGAGGGAAAAGATAGGGGTTCTGCTAGACAAACATTTCCCTGGATATGTAGAAATCACCCTAACAGATACCTGCGGCGTACCGAGGGGAATTGGGCGCCGGGACTGAGACAGTGGGTTCAGGGTGGTTGACACCGAATAAGTTAAATGAGCGGTGAATGGGTTTAAACTCTATATGAGCCCGGGAGCCGATGAGTGCTACCAGTTATGCTTTAAAAGGGATTAAACCATACGCTTGTTCCACTTTGTCAAACCTTCAGAGCGTGTATTGCCACGGGATACGTTCCGAGGCAATGGCGCAAGACGGAAGTTTGATTTATTCCTAAGCTAGGTAGGGCTGCTAAAGACTAACCAGGGGCTTATTAGTCTCACCTCTTATATGCTTAAGATGTTAGAGCGTTTTGTAGATAGATACGTAAAAGATGGGTTACGGATTAGTGAGCCGTTGCATGGAATGCAATTTGTCTATCAACCAGGTAAGTTTGTGGATGCGGCACTTCATAAGCTTGTTAGCAAGTTGGAGGACGCAAAAGACGGACGGGAACTGGGGGTAGGGATTTTTATGGATATAGAGGGGGTTTTCAACCAGACCCTGATTGATGCCCTAGAAAAGGCATCAGATAGGCTCGAGATTCATCCAACCTTGAGAAGGTGGATTAGGAACATGCCTTCCGATCGTCACATTTGTTTAAGAAAAGGAGGGGAAACGCTAAGGGCTATTGTCAACCGAGGATGCCTGCAGGGGGGAGCATTATTTTCACTGTTATGGTGTCTGGTTGTTGACGATCTCTTGATAGATTTGAACCGCCAGGGCTTTCGCGCACAGGGGTATGCTGATAATATAGCTATCATAATACTAGCAGGGGATGCGTGCACTAAATATAGTGAGGGATGGTGTGAGGGCACAGATCTGATGGTCAACTCTGACAAAACAGAAATTGTTGTCTTCACGGGTATGATAAAGCTGGAAGAATGGAGAAATCCAAAATTCTATGACAAAATAATTGTACCCTCAAATTCAGTGAAACATCTTTGTGTTATACTAGATAAAAAACTGAATTGGGAATTACGAGTAGAAAGAGTCCGAAACAGAGCCGTTATAATGCTATACACGCTCAGAAGGATCTGCGCTAATGGTGGTGGATGCGCCAGTAGATAAATCGGTCTTGGTAAGGGAATGCCGGGAGGAGTTAGGACAACTGGCATTGTTTAACAAAGTCACTTTACTATGGGTACCGGGACACTCCGGTGTAGCAAAAAATGAGACGACTGACGAACTGGCTCGTGGAAAGTCAGTAAAGAAACTCTATGGGCCGGGTCCGGTTGTAGGTATCGCGGATTGTTTCGTTAAATTGGAGATTCGTGCTTATTAGAAGGAACAAGCAAAATGAATGAAAATTAAATAAATTTTAGTTGAAACAAGAATCATTGTAACGATGGAAAATGAAATAAAATTGTAGTCACGAATTTCAATATATATCAAAAAAGAAATTAAAATTCCCCCCGCAGGGAAGTTGCTTCAGCAACTGTTTAATCATTTTTTTTTAACGACTTGATACATACAAATGTATACATATGTATATAATATGGTGTATATTCGTTTAATCTATATACATATTATTGTATACAAAAACAACAATATCAATTCACCGAATCGTTGTTTGCCCTTCTCATACATTCGTAGGACTATAGTCCAGTTTACCAAAGGAGGTTGTACAGATATCCCCCCACTAATCTTATAAAAAAATGTTCGGATAGCTTCGGAAAAACAAAAAAGCATCATTGAATATATTATTTTTTTTTATTTATACCTCCCGATCTAATTCCATATTCCGCTTTTCACGAAATAATATTGATTTGTTGACGTTGTAAATGCCCATGTATTTATTTACATATGGTTATTATGTTTACTTTTTACTCTATAGTAGTGTAGTTATAAGAGACCTAGATAGGCGAGGGGTAAGGTAGATCAGGGACGTCAGAGGGGTACGGTCGGGTAGGTAAAACAGAAATGATAAATTTTTTCATCAGTCGGTATTGAAGAATTTTTATCTTTTGTATGTAAATGTAGGTAGCTAAGAAAAAGGATGTAGCTAAGGATATATATTTACATAATAAAATATACCCACACACTTTACGATTATTGCATTCAGTGTCACTATAACTGATTTAATTTTTTTTTTGCATCCACTGAATATATTACTTCATACAATAAATATATGTGATAAAATATAATAATAAGAAAAAAAAAATCCGAGTTGGATTCGAACCAGCGACCTGTAAGAAATTTAAAATTCACAATATTTTTTTTTTTTTCAATTTATTCATAGGAAAATGATGAGGACATGACAGAGTAAATAAAAAAAAAACAATAATTTTTAATTTTTCATAAAACATTTTATTATTTCATATTATTTTACAAACTTTTTATAATATTGAATGGATGCTTAATACTCCTTAAGTTTTTTATACTTGATATTTACAAATATATTTGATTTTTTTTCCCAGTACTTTGATTTTGGTTCATTGAAATTTTTTTCCTTTCCTTCATCTAACAGAAAAGTCTTTTCTGAATACTTGTCGATGGATTTGTTTTTACGTTCAAACATTTTTCTTTTTTGTTGACTCTTTAAGTGATGAACAGTAAATGAGGGATTCTTGTTTTATATTTCTGATATATACTATCGGATAAAAAACTATTCCTTTGAGCCGGGTTCGAACCAGCGACCGATGGATAACTTTTGAATATGTTTATAATTAAATTACAGTCCATCCCTCTACCAACTGAGCTATCAAAGGTTTGATTACCTAGCATTTTTTATGCTGATAAAACAAACACCATTGTTTTATTATTCACGTGAGAGTTTGCTGACTCTAACTACGTGTCATTTTAATAATTACTCCTACTAGTTTATTGTTTTATTCCTATATAAACGAGAAACTTTGAGAAAATCAAGACTGTAACAAAAGGTAAGAAATTTAAAAATATACATTTAATAGATAAAAAACTCGTGTCCCGGTGTTTGTCATCGAACTCCTCCGAAACCGCTTGACCGATTCCCTTGAAATTTTTCATAGATTTTTTTTAGGACTGAGAATCGAATATAAACTATATTTCAACCTTCTAATTTATAAGAGTGGTTCACCCTTAACGGAAAAAATGGAAACCCTACTATACGCCATCTATACTTTATTCATAAATACATACGATGGTACGTAATGCAGTTATCATCCAAATAGTTAATATATACATATGAGCAAAAACGCCAATTGTGGACGGCGATTTGGGTGACCTATCCTCAGAATAATTTTTAACTATCATAGGCTTGTAGACCTTGGAAAGATATGCCATGTAAATTTTTTTTAGATTTTTCCCCCCCTTATTTTGACCTCCATTGTATGGGGAATTTCATGAAAATTTGAAATTGGGTTTTTTTCAATAATTTTTTTCGGTTTTTTATAAAAACAAAAAAAATTCAGGATGAATGATTTTATATGTAAAATTTTTTCAGCTTTTTGAAAAAAATATTTATATTTTTCTCAATTTTTTTTTTATCTATGAAAATCATGTTTAAAATTTAAAAAGCTGAATTTATGACCTTGCCCCTAAATTTTTTTCATTTTCGTTATCATTTTTGAAAAGCTGAGTAAATTTTACATGGAAAATGAAAAGGCCAAAATTATGGACTTTTCGCCCAATTTTCATGCCTTTTGATTTATCCTAGTCGTTTTTGCTGAGAACCCAACAGGTTTCAAGACGTTATTCATGTAAAATTTACTCAGCTTTTCAAAAATGATAACGAAAATGAAAAAAATTTAGGGGCAAGGTCATAAATTCAGCTTTTTAAATTTTAAACATGATTTTCATAGATAAAAAAAAAATTGAGAAAAATATAAATATTTTTTTCAAAAAGCTGAAAAAATTTTACATATGAAATCATTCATCCTGAATTTTTTTTGTTTTTATAAAAAACCGAAAAAAATTATTGAAAAAAACCCAATTTCAAATTTTCATGAAATTCCCCATACAATGGAGGTCAAAATAAGGGGGGAAAAAATCTAAAAAAAATTTACATGGCATATCTTTCCAAGGTCTACAAGCCTATGATAGTTAAAAATTGTTCTGAGGATAGGTCACCCAAATCGCCGTCCACAATTGGCGTTTTTGCTCATATAGTATTTGCATCTAATTAGCCTAAGGTTGATCGAATCAAAATAAACTATTATATGGATTTTATTGGAGTTTTTTTGGAGAATATTGGAGTGAAGTTAATTTTCTTTGGGAGTTGATGGTTTAATTAATATTGATTAATTCAGATTTAGAAGCGCAGGCAGCCTGGACTTTTTTAATTTTCAACTTTTTCAAGTTATTTTTTTTTTTTAATGGATAGATAATTCTTTGGAGAATTATAAAATGCAAAAAAATTTCATTGGGAGTTCTTCAATTAATTGTTAAAAAATATTATAATTTTTTAATTGTTGCTATACGCTGATCAATCATTTCGGTCGATTGCGCATTCTTATACTCCTAAACCCTAGCATGTATGTGTAGAAAATGTGTTTATAATCAAATATGTAATTGTTTTTCCTAACAATTATACTTTTTTTTTAATACTATTTCAGAATAATTATAATTCAAAATTATTTACATCCTAAGTTTTTTCATTCATTTACAGAGTAATTCAAATAAAGCCAAAAAATTAAAAATTAAATATTACTATTTCTTCAATAAAAAAATTATTATATGACCGAAAAATTAGTCTCAATAATTAAAATAAGGCCCATAAAAAGGAAATAATTCATCACCATTTTTACCCACATTTCGTTGAATAAAAAAAAAAATTAAAAAAAAATATTCATGTTCGTGGACCTACTCTCGTGCTGTGCTTAAAATTTGTGTATTGGGCATGTCTTTTTCTAAAAAAAAAATTGGCGAAAAAAAAATGGTCCTTTTTGAGATATCCCAAAATATATGATATTCAAGATGGCGGTGATCTTAAAAATTGATGAAAAAATCTGAAAAAATTAGAGGCTTAATTTCAGCCCAAAATTAATCAAAAAAAGCTTACTTCATCAAAATCGCAGGGGGTTAGGCAGATGACCCCGTGATTTGACTAAGAACACCCCATATATACAAGTATAGAGCGGCGAGCGACGCATGATTGACACTCGGATACACTCGGCCTCCCGTTCATGTCAAATATTAATGAATTTAATGAACTCTAATTAACAATATCTCCGAACTGCGATGGGACAAAAATATAATTATTTTTTTAAATGATCTAGACAATATCAATTTTATCATACTAATTTTTTATCAAATCGGTAAACTCAGTTTTTTTGTTAGAATAAAAAATGTACAAGAAAAACAAATATTAAATAAAAATTCCTATACATGCAATGTTAAATCGTTTGAAAAGTTCAGGTGCTTATAATTAATCAACTTCAAAACTAGATAGGACATAATTACAAAATTAGGATCATTAGATGTAGGGAAATTTCAAGATTTATCTATCAAAATATTGGGAAATCGGTAAATAGACTATTCGACGGATATACTCCCTTAAGATTTTTTCCGGATAATTGAATCGTCACTCAATTTTTCTATTTGGCTTATTTTTTAAATGAAATGAATATCTATTACTTCCAATTCTGACGTCGATTTTTTGAGATAATAAATGATAAAGTTGACATTTCTATTTTTAGAAAGATCGTTCGCCACTTTTTTCTTAAAATTATTATCAAATTGAAGTCCTTGGCGAGACGAATACGATAAAAAAAATTTAAATATTTTTTGACGATGACTTTTAAATATATTCAATATTGACTCTCAAAAATTTTCATCTTTCCCGCAACGAATTGGGTTTCTATCCGTGTACACACAAGTATACGATTTTCATGGCATAAGCGTAACACAATTTTTAAATAAAGGTTACAAAATAAACTTAGTGGTATACAGGCCCTCTAAACGTAAATAATAGTACTTCTCTGTCTTTCGGAAGCAACCTCAATTGAATTAAACTTTGTATCCATTTTTGAATTCACTGAGATGAAATGAGGATCCTGAATATTTTCTAGAATATTCCAACCATCCCTTGAGGGTGTTTCCGGCGCTTTTTTTCTGAAGTTGACTGACTGACTGTCCTTTTCTTAAAAAAATTATGTTACAGTTGCTGAAGCAACTGTGCTTTCCCTGCGGGGGGAATTTTAATTTCAATTTTTAGTTTATTGGAAATTGAGGTAATGAATAAAAATGAATCGTGAATAGAAATATTTATTTTTCATTGTTACAATGCGTAAAGTTTATTCAATTTTCGTTCATTTTGCTTGTTCCTTCTAGTGGGTCATCTTCATTTCCGGAATCGCTTTCTTCTACCTTTTTACGGAGGCTAGGAGCCATAGGCTCAGCCGCAGTATTGTATTTACGGCCGAAAAAAAAAAAACGTTCATAACTTACGAACCAATTGACTTAGAGTGATCGTATTAGGCTTAAATGATGCGTCTCTGGAAACTCTATCGCCCGCGTAGTGGGTTTTTTTATTTTTTTCAATAGTTTTTGGTAGAAAAAAAAAAAACTTAAAAATAGAAATAAAAAAAAATCAGACATTTAATTTTTTTTCTCAAAAACTATTGAAGATAGCCAAAAAAACTTATATATGTTATTACAGAGCTTTAAAAGAGCTTTCAATTGAGCTTAATACCATGTCTTTATTTTGATTATCGTAAAAGTTATAGCGCTTTTAATAAACTTTTAATTCAATTTTTTAACAAGTTCAAAAAATTAGATATCGAATAACTCAACGTAGAATTGACATAAAGACTTCGAACCTATTGACACTGTATTTAATAAACGGATTACATTTAAAATGTTTGTTATAAATTTTTTATTTAAACATTTTTTTTTTTATTTTTTTGTTCTAATCTACATACATAATTCATAAATCTGATTCATTTTCCTATGCATCATGTTCAGAATCGAAACCTAACCATCTTACAAGTACTTTATTTTTACGTTTTTTTATAATTTTTTCAACAAGATATACATCTGGATATCGTACAGGACTGAGTTCCTCTCCATAAAAACATCCTTCAAGATCATTTTCTTGATAGTCAGCAATTTTTTAAGTTATAGGTATTGTATTTAATAGCTTTGTGATTGTAAAAATTTCAGTAGTCCAATTTGGAGGGTAGCTTTTTTCAAAAATTTTCTTATATTTACTTATTCGTATTTTATCACCAATTTTAAATTTTTTCTTCAACTTCGATGCAACATAAAACATTGGATTTTGATTATAATATATTCCTCGCAATAAATTTTTTTCATTGTTTCCATTTACATTTTTCGGTTTCATTTTTATAGTTCTGTGCTTTGTATTATTATAATTTCTAATCAACAGTGGAAGTAGAGTCAACCATTTATAACTGCCTTGATATGTGAATCTTTCCCACATTTTATTTTTTAGCGTTCTGTTGAATCTCTCGATTATACTTGCTTACAAACTACTATATGTTGAATACATATTTATATTATATTTTTTCAAGAGTTTTTTAAATTCACTATTGTAAAATTCTTTTCCTTGGTCGATATGTAAATTTTTTTTGTGGATATCGACCTTTAATAAAAACAGATCTCATTGCTGCAGTGACATCTTTTGCACTTTTTGTCTTGATTGGTACAGCAAATGCAAAAATTATCAATTATTGTAAGTATAAATTTGTTTTTTCTCTTTTCACTTGTAACTTTACTGTTATTGCTGTAAGTGTCACTATAACTAGTTGTATTCTTTTTTTTACACCCACTGAATCAGCTGAATTCAAAAATTTATTTAATAATTTTATATCTGCACTACCCCATTTAATCCATCGATCAATACTGTCGATAGTATTAGCGGATTTATAACCTGCACTTAAAATATTAACAAGTTTTTCACACCTTTCTGACGAATACATTTTTAAATTAATAATTTTGTTATTAATGAAAAGAAAGTAGTTATCTTAAGATCGACTGTCCGCTGACTGATAAGTGATTGACAAAGGCATTATATACACAATAAATGTATTCAATACAAATATATTGTTTATAGGTAAGAGAAAGGAAGTGGAAAAAAATTTTTCATTATTTTATATTAATAAAAAAAAAAGAAAATTATAAAATTGACCATTAGTAATTAAAAAATGAATTGCGATGCATAATTAAGACAATGCATCTGAAATGACCACGCGTGCTTGCTGCCCGGCAACAGATTATGTTTCAATGTTTATTCTCTGTTAAAACATTGTCTCTACATTACATGAAATATGTATATATATGAAAAGAGTTATGGACATCTCTATTTTTCTAATTATCTTGCTTTTTTTGTCTTTTTATACATTTTACGGGAATGATTTATGTCACTTCGGGATTGTTATTCAAGCAAGAAGCTGTTTTATTTTGTGTGAATTAAAAGTTCTAAATAAATAATAGATATGGACTCGTTGAATACTCTGGTAAATATTTATTTGAATATTATATTAATTTTTAATAGCGTATATTGAAATTTTTTTTTATTTTTTTCAAATAGTTGACACCCCATCGAGAAGCTCTTCCAGTTTATGTGAAACGGCAATGTGGTGTCGATATAGACAACACACTAATCGTACTGTTCCAGTGGTAATGCGCCACCGAAATTTAATATTGGTTGGTATTTCAATTTTAAAAATTTTTACAAACATAATTAATAGAATATTTTTGTTGATTAGATCAAATATCATATTGGAGCTATTCTCAGAGGATTAAGAGCTAGCAATTCATTTTCAAGATTAGCTGGTTTCATAATGTATGATGATGATGATTTAGATGCAAGGCCTCGATTTAAAGTTGGTATGTATTTTATTTGAAAATATTAAAATTCTAAATACCAATAATAATAAATTTATACTTTTAGTCAATTATCCGGCTAACGAAGAAAATAATAATATCACTATGGAAGATGAGTCGGACTTGGCCATGGCTAAATTAGAACATGAACTATTATTGCCATCAATAGGAGGTAACAATTTTTTGGCATAATATTATTTTTTGAAAGTAAGTATTTTATAATACAAAAATATTTTTATTCCCCTAGCAACCTATTCATTGGTACCAGATGACATATATGGTACAACTATAAATGTTGGTGAGTACAAATTTTTTTATTATAATTAAAAACAAATAGTTGTAATATGAACGCTAATTTATATTTGCTACCTCTTTTAATTTTTATTGTAGAACTTTGCAATGTTGTGTATATGTCAGATCAAGAGATGACAGAAGTTGAAATAGAAAATCAAGGATCTGATACTGAAACTGAGGAAGTTTCAGGTACACAAAATGATGATCTTATTATTGAAGAATAATAATATTTGAAAATAATAATGAAAATAATAAAAATATTCATTAGATAAACATTTAAAAAAAAAAATAAATAAATAATCTAAAAAAAAAATTTTGTCATATTTTATCTAATTATAGCATGTATATATACATGCACATAGCATTGACCTTCCGTCATTCTCTGGCGCCCCGTCAGCAGATCATATTTCGTTGCACATTCACTGACTTAATTTAAAGATCATAGTTTTATCATTTTAGAAATGTAATACAGTATAATCTCTCTATAGTGACATCGTCGGGGCTCAAATTCTTGGAATTTATTATAGAGAGCGTCTCCCACTCTCGCGTCAAGGGGAATTGAGTGAGCGCGACGGATATAGTGTGAGAATGCGAAAGGTATACATACGTCACACCATACACACCGGTGCGTCACACACATACACACCGATATTCACCAACACATGTAGGGACATTCTGTAGTGAGGGAAAAAATTCTCCTAAGCTCACGCTTGATGTCACTTCAAATTCCCTTGAAATTTTCCATGGATTTTCCTTAGGACTGAGAATCAAATATAAACTATATTTCAACCCTCTAATTTATAAGGGTGGTTCACCCTTAGGGGAAAAAATGGAAACCCTACTATACACCATCTATACTTTATTCATAAATACATACGATGGTCGGTAATGCAGTTTTCATCCTAATAATTATACGAATAATATAGGTATATATATAATATTTGCATCTAATTAGCCTAAGGTTGATCAAATCAAAATAAACTATTATATGGATTCTATTGGAATTTTTTCGGAGAATATTGGAGTGAAGTTAATTTTCTTTGGGAGGTGATGGTTTAATTAATATTAACTAATTAAGATTTAGGGGCGCAGGCAGCCTGGATTTTTTTAATTTTCAACTTTTTCAAGTTTTTTTTTTTTAAATGGATAGGTAATTCTTTGGAGAATTATAAACTGCAAAAAAATTTCATTGGGAGTTCTTCAATTAATTATTAAAAATTATTATAATTTTTAAATTGTTGCTATACGCTGATCAATCATTTCGGTCAATTGCGCATTTCTATACTTCTAAACCCTAGCATGGATGTGTAAAAATGTGTGTATAATCAAATATGTTATTGTTTTTCCTGATTTTAAAGACTAAATTATATAACAAAAATATAGGTTCGAATACTTTTTTCAATTTAAATAATAGGTAAATACGTTTTTTTGAGAGTAATTATAAAAATAAAGCTGTTACACATATACACGTCTACACATACATGCTAAGGTTAGGAAGTATAATAATGCGCAATCGACCGAAATGATTGATCAGCGCATAGCAACAATTAAAAAATTATAATATTTTTTAATAATTAATTGAAGAACTCCCAATTAAATTTTTTTGCATTTTATAATTTTATAATTCTTCAAAGAATTATCTATCAATTAAAAGAACAATAACTTGAAAAAGTTGAAAATTAACAAAATCCAGGCTGCCTGTGCCCCTAAATCTTAATTAAACCATCAACTCCCAAAGAAAATTAACTTCACGCCAATAATCTTTTAAAAAAACTCCAATGGAATCCATATAATAGTTTATTGTGATTCCATGCGTATTTTTATATGTATAAATATTTATATAATATACATATTCGCTCAAATCATATGTTGACTGTATATATACATGTATATTTTTTTTACATTTACTGCAGATATTTCAGTCTAATAATGATGTGAATATTTATTTTTCTTTGAAAATATTAATTATTCAATTTTGTCAAATTGAAAAGTTGATAAAATGAAATAAGTTAAGTCAAGCGTAGCGTCAAATCTATAGTGTTTTGTAGGAATATTTTATATCGTAATAAAACGACTTCAAATTTTTAAAATTGTGTTTTAGAAGAATTTGTATGATGAATTATTATTACTTTTTTTTTAAATACTATGTGAGAATAATTATAATTCAAAATTATTTACATCTTAAGTTTTGTCGTTCATTTACAAAGTAATTCAAAGAGAGCCAGAAAATTTAAAATTAAATATCACTATTTCTTCAATAAAAAAATTAGTATAGAAATTGGTCATAACAATTCAAATAAGGCCCACAAAAAGAAAAAATTCATGAACATTTTCACCCACATTTCGTTGAATAAAAAAAAATGATAAGCCCAAAAGACCAAAAAAAAATATATTAAACTGTATAAAGGGAGTATCTCCACGCAAAAAGAAATAAAAAGTTTAGGTCACAGCACTGTAAGAATTAAAACGAAAAGTCTATGTTGAAGCCCGAAATTTTTGCTTGATAATGTACAAATTTCAGCCAACCACGGCCAAGTCGTATACCAATAAAAATACGGAATATATATCTGCATGTGTGTGATCTGTATATACAAGTATAGAGCGGCGTGCGACGCATCAATGACACTCGGATACACTCGGCCTCACGTTTATGTCAAATATTAATGAATTTCATAAACTTTAATCAACAATATCTCCGAACTGCGATGGGACCAACAAGAATATAATTTTTTTCCAAAATTATATAGACAATATCAATTTTATCATACTAATTTGTTATCAAATCGGTAAACTCAGTTTTTTTGTTAGAATAAAAAATATACAAGAAAAAAAAATATTAAATAAAAATTCTTATACATGCTATGTTAAATCGTTCGAAAAGTTTACGTGCTTAAAACTTATTATCTCTAAAACTAGATGGGACATAATTACAAAATTAGAATCATTAGATGCAGGGGAATTTCAAGATTTGTCTCTCAAAATATTGGGAAATCGGTAAATGGACTATTTGACGAAGATACTCCCTTAAGGTTGCTTCCAGATAATTGAATCGTCACTTAATTTTTTTTTGGGTATTTTTTGAATGAAATAAATATCTATACTTCCAATTCTGACGTTGTTTTTTTGTGATAATAAAAGTCAGAATGACAACTTTTATACGCGAGGATAAGACTACAAGTTAAAATACCTTACATTTCTATTTTTAGAAAGTTCATTTGCCACTAAAAAATCTTTAAATTGTAGTTTTCGGCAAGATGAACACCATATAAAAAATTAAAATTTTTTTTTTGACCATGACTTTCACTATATTCAATATTGACTTTTAAAAAATTTCGTCTTTTCCGCAACGAATTGGAGTATACAGGCCCTCTAAACGTAAATAATAGTATTCCTCTATTTTTCGGAAGCAACCTCACTGGAATTAAACTTTGTATCCATTTTTGAATTCACTGAGATAAAATATTCTCTGGAATTTCCCAACTATTGCTTGAGGGTGTTTCCACCACTTTTTTTCTGAATTTTACTGACTGCAAAACTGTTCTTTTCTTAAAAAAATTTTTTTTTTCTGAAAAATTCATGTCATGACAGCCAATAATTTATTAATTAAAAAGTGAGCTTCGACTTTTTTAATATTCAAATTCGTGAAAATTTTGAAAATTTTCGGAATTTTATCATCGATTCATATCCAAAATCAAAAAATCGAAATGAAAAATGTCTTGATAATTTGCGTATAGATTTTTATTTTTAAGTTTTAAAAACTTCATAATTTTAAGAATATCCTTAATATAATAATGTTGATTGTCATGAGAAAAGTATTTTAGAAAAAAAAATTATTTACAAAAAAGGTAGGTAAGTGGGTAGGTCATATTTAGAAATAAACGGGCTGGAAACACCCTTAAACAAGGGGTGGTAACTTCTAAAAAAAAATTCAGGATCCTCATTTTATCTCGATGAACGAGAAAAAAAATTGAAAGTATAATTCTGAGAAGTCGAGGGAAAAGATCTTAGCATTTTAGTTATTTTACCCCATATTTAAAATTTATAATAGATATATTTTAATATTTGGTAGCTAAGAGAATAAATGTTCATCGTTTAATTATTTGGAGACTTTTACACGTTTAATTTCTTATCCCGCTATTCCCTACTTTCGTTAAATGCAATTATTTCATGGCTGGCATATATGTATATGTATGGCAAAACAACGTTTGCCGGGTCAGCTAGTTATATTATATAATAAATTTATAAAAAAGTTAATTTAAATAAATAAATTAATATAATATAATAGTTTTACTTTAACATGCTTAGTGGTCCAGCCTGAAAAATGAACTGTGCAATTTAATAAAAAATTTAACAGAGTACTTACATTTAAAATACCTGGATTTTGACCAAGTTGACTGTCATAATACGAGATCGTTTTACATGTAAAATTAAAATACAAACTGCCCAGTGATTACGTAAGTGTATAGGTATCAGCATAAATTTTTTAGAAAATATATCAACCTGGAAAAATATTGATTATATATAAAAAATAAAATAAAATATAAATGCTAAAAATAATATGATAGATACCTTTCTTGTCCATCTTTTAATTTCATCATAATGATTTGAATTTTCCAGTCTTATATAAAAAAAAAGAATATGTTGAATAAATTGATTCTGGATCTGTTTCCATAATTAATTAAAAATATTTATTTATTATTTTATTATTCAGCCAATTCAGTGATTTCAGAGTTAGTAGATCAGCTATTTCGCTATTTACGCTGATATTTCGCTGTTATTACAATTTATTTGAACTTCTCAGTCCTCATGCTCTTCCAATTCCTATTTATTAAATAAATATATATATAAAAAAAATAAAATCAATAAATATATTCAATATAATAATAACTAACCAATGTACTACTCAAATCAACCATTGATTGTGAGTCCACAATTAGTGACTCTTGAGACTGTTGAATTAGAGATGATTTACTTAAATGAATACATGGTGGTTCACTTTCATCAATTGAAACATCTACTTGTATATTCTTAAAAAATCAATTAATGAAAGTATATTAGAAGTTTTTTGTTTATTATTATATATATTTAAGAAAAATTAAATAATATTTTTATTATATAAATATAATTTTATGCAAACCGCTGATTTATTTTCAAATAATAAAAATTTATTTATTTTATCAGGCTGTTTTGTATTAAAATTTTCATCAAGAGGTTTTATTCCAAACTATACCAGGTACATGAAAAAAGTAATTAATAATTTTATATAGATTGTAGATTATAATTTAAAATAAAAAAAAAAAAAAAAAAAACAAAAGAATTTCTTTTTTAATAAAAACATACTTCGCTCATAAGTTCTTGAAGAGAATTTTCTTGTATCTTTTCAATATTTATTTTTGATTCCCATTCATTATCTGAATTATAAGTGAATAATAATGCTTCAGATGAACTTAATGATGGAGCTTCAACTTTTCCCAATCCATTTTTACGTTGGTCTTTCGTAAGACCCAGCCCATATCTATTGTAATGTCTAATGATTTTACGTACAACTTTTATACCCATATTATTTCACACAGTTGGTGTTATTTTATTTAAGGACTCTTGCCATATTTTTTTTGTTTTTCAGCACTGTATTTATGATGAACACCAATATGTTTATCATAATGTCTCTTGGCTATTCCCCAAGCCAGTTCTATTGCAATATATTTACAGTGGTATGGTGGCAAACGTAAAATCATATGATTTGTATTTTCAGCAATTTATTCATCAATTATATATATTTTTTTTTATATTTTCTTTTTATGAGCCACTCAATTTCAAAAGCTGTTCTTTATTACAACTCTCAACGTGGGGGATATATTTTTGTGTCAATCACGTTTTGAGTTCTTTTACGTTCCAGCTGGAATTAGGTAGCTTTTCATACTATAAAAAATTATTGTTAATTGTTTAATTTATTATGTTTTTATATATTTTATATATTTTTATATTTTTATTATATATTTATTTAAAATGGTATTTTTTTTTTTTCAAATAAATATATAAAACTCTATGTATTTATATTTGAATTTTACATACACATGCAATCAAACATGGACACATATCTAGCTTCATTGCGCAACTCACATTTTAAAAGCCCGTTTAACAGAGGCCACATCAGCGGCTTTTACTAGAAATCCTATTTAATAAAAGTATACTAGTTTTTTCGAATTAAAGTGGAAGATAATATCAATACTCCAGCGTTTCATAATGAAGCTAGATATGTGTCCATGTTTGAATGCATGTGTATGTAAAATTCAAATATAAACATATGGATAATTTTATATATTTAAAAAAGATAAATTGTATGATATAAAATAAATATATAATATATATTAATATGACGAATAGCTTTTAAAAAATTACCTGTACAGAATGATAAGGTGGATTATCAAGTATTATTGCAGTAGTATTAGTTAATTGTGGCAATAATTGTTGTGTAAGTACATAACTCTTTTTGCAATTACATCCTTTTTCGTAGCCAATTTTTTCCTTAAAAATTATCAATTTATTACTTAAAATGTTTTTTTAATTGTATATTTAAAAAAAAACCAAATGTTATTTTCAAAACGATTATTTCAGAAGTACATAACTTTTTTGCAATTGTTAACAAATATCTACCGTGAATGTTTATCACAAATTATTTTTTTTTTACAAACAAAATTTATAAATAATTGAAATTTATATCATTAATACTTGATCCATCAACCCGATAAATAATAACATGATCAACCCATTAAATATAACAAGACCAATAATTGATAGATAATGAAAAAAAAAAATATATATAAGCAATCACGTAGAAAATAATAAAGTGATTAAATAAACTTACTATTTATTCTTGAATTGACCTAAAGGCATTCCAGCCTGGAGCTGTTCTGTAATAAATCTATTCACACAAATGAATATGACTTGTGTTTGACGATTTGCACTTCGTTCACTTTTTGATACATGAGCATTTTCACCAAATGAACTTTTAGATCGTCTTGGACCGTGTTGGAGTTAGCTCCAGATTTTTATTTTTCATTTATAAATTTTATGAAATAATAACTAAAATAATTTAATTTAATTAATTTGATTTTAATTTATTTTAAAAATTTACTCTAATTAACAATGTCGCGTTAATGCTGTTGTAACTTTTTCACAAGACTGAGAAACAAAAAACAATGAGTAGTGAAGTTAAAAAATAAAAAAAAAAGACGATCGAATATAAAAATTATTAACAATGATCAATTTTTTTTTTATTTCTAAGAAAAATTAAAAAAAAAAAATGAAAATCAATTGGTAAGAATCATTATTTTTATTTTAATTAAATCATTATTTTCTTTTTTTTTTTTCATATGAATTATTCAAATTATATTAATTATCAATATAATAATTGTTCCATTATTAATAATTTTGAATTATTTAAAAATTTAAATAAGACAAGATAAATTAAATAGGTTTATTTTATTTTATTTTTTTTATATATTTATGAAATAATAAATGAATAATTTCGAAGTTAATTTATATCTATTATAAAAATATTCGCATATATTATATGTAATAAAAATATATTTTATATTATTCTGATATTATATTAATATTTATAAATATATTTATATTATTGTGATATTAATCTAATTAATCTACCAGCAAAACTTGCTAATGTTGAACTTGTTGGTTTACCAACTGATGCTAATGATCCACGATTACCACCAAGTGAGCCGGTATTATTACGACATAATGAACCATGTCCAGTTGAACTATCAATTTGACAACCAGAATCCATTGATTGTGATGCTGATGTATTGTGTCCAGATTGACTATATCCTATTTATTAATTGCAATAATATTAATAATAATAAAATGAATAAATTGTATTAAATTAAAATATATAAAATTAAATATTATAAATATATACCTGAATGAATATTATATGTTATCATGGCATAACCACCATCAGTACCAAAACCACCATCATCCTGAGCAGCAGTACCACCTGATGAACGACTTTGTCCACATTTTCTTCTTATTCTAAAATTAATATAAATTAAATTAAATTAAATATTTTTTAAATAATTAAACATATTAGTCGAGTAAAAGTTAATATTAATTTTTAAAAAAAACTTACTTTCGCGAAATTTTTAATATATTTAATTTAATTGCATTTAAACTTATTGGTCCACCAACAATTGAAGAATATTGTACATTTGTTTCAGCATAACTTGTTGTCAATGGTGATATACATAAATTGGATATCCAATTGGTTGATCACATGAACTATTTATAATATTTATTAATGCTTGTTTAGCATTTTGTATTGAATCTCTTTGTGGATTACGATTTCTTAAATATATTAATTCTTGTTGTTGTCCAGCCCGTAAACCTCTATCATCATCCTAATGCAAGAACTCCATAATGGATCAGCTTCATGACTAATAGCAATATGACGATCATGATTATCGATTGCTACATATAATGCTGATGATTCTTCATATTGTTTTGGACTCATAAAATGATCTTGATGTAATTTTAATGCCATTCTAACACCTCTAGCAACAACAGATTTTAATAAATCAATATCATGAAGTAGCCATTCATCACGTACAGGTGTTATACGAAAATCACCTTTAAATAATGCATGTAAACCATATAAAAAAAATTCAACATTTTTGATACTGTATTATGTGATGCAACACCAAGTACTCCACTACCTAATAAAGTTAATGATAAAGATAACGATACTAAAAATGAATCACGTGTTCTACTCAATAATTTAACATTTTTAGTCGAACAATATTGTATTCAATTGAGATAAACGTTACAAAAACTATTTCTTCTAATACTATTTGAATAATAAAACATTATATTCATTGTAAATTTCATAATTAAAAAAAAAAAATAAAAATAATAACAAATTTACATTATAGAGTAAAAAGTAAACATAATAACCATATGTAAATAAATACATGGGTATTTACAACGTCAACAAATCAATATTATTTTGTGAAAAGCGGAATATGGAATTGGATCGGGAGGTATAAAAAAAAAAAAATAATATATTCAATGATGCTTTTTTGTTTTTCCGAAGCTATCCGAACATTTCTTATGGGATTAGTGGGGGATATCTCTTTTTAGTGGGGGATATCTGTAAAACCTTCTTAGGTAAACTGGACTGTACATGTGTCTTTTTTATTTACAATTGAAAATAAAACAAAATCATTGCTCTGTTTTTTTTTTATGTATAAATTATATATTTAGATTTAAAATGAAAAATATATTATAGATTCATATTATAAAACAAAATATTTTTGTAACATTTCATAATTTCGTGTCATTAAATTTAGTTAAATTTAAATGACAATTTTACTACTAAAATATCAAATCAAACATTCAATTATGTTGCATTTTTTATCAATTATTTTTTAAATTTTAGGTGTATTATCTGATAATGAAGAGACAAAAAAAGTTGCTATAAAATTAGCTGTATTTATAGAAAAAAACACAAAACTTATAAAGCTGTTGACCATCTCACAGATTTAATGACAGACCTTGGTTTGAAAACATCATCTCCTTTGAGATTACATAGAACAAAATGTTCTTTAATAATTAAATTTGTAATTAGTCCATCACTTTTAAATAGTTTAGTAGAAGCCATTGGAGATGATAAATATTCATTAATAGTTGATGAGTCAACAGATGTTTCTTGTATGAAATTTATGACAATGTGTGTACGTTATTATAATAAAGAAAAGGGTAGAATTATTACTGAATTTTGTAAATGCAGCATCAAATGATTTAGCATATCAATCAGCTGTAGAAATTGATTTAGGCCAGAGTCTTTCAACAGAACTTAAGGAACCCGGGAAAAACGGCTTGTATACAACCATATACAACCATATACAACCATATACAACCATATACAACCATATATGGAAAGTTGATTATTTTAGTGACTTTGTATACAGCCATATACAGTTATATATAAGTTTATACAATTATATAAACTTGTATATAAGTTTATACAACTATACAAACTTGTATATGAGGTATAAACAGTTTGTATACAACCATACACAACTATATACAATCATATACAACCATATACAACCATACAACTTGGTAGCTTAGTTTATTAATCTTGTATACAATAATATATGGTTGTATACAAACATATATGGACATATACAACCATACAACTTGGTAGCTTAGTTTATTAATCTTGTATACAACCATATATTATTGTATACAAACATATATGGACATATACAACTATATACAATCATATACAACCATATACAATCATATACAACCATATAAAACCATATACAACCATACAACTTGGTAGCTTAGTTTATTAATCTTGTATACAATAATATGGTTGTATACAAACTTATATGGACATATACAACTGTATATATTTATATCGTCGCATTAAAGGATGAAGGGCGTAAGTGCCATTTTTGGGAATTTCCGTTTTAATAAAGGAAAAAAGGCGTAAGTCCAAATTTATTAATTTTTTGATTTTTTATTCAATTTTAAGACATAAAAAAAAAAAAGGAAAAAGGGCGTAACAACCTTTGATATAATGGATGAAGGGCGTATATCCAGGGACTTACAATATAACATAACAAATGTCAAAATAATTTTGTTTTATAAATAAACGCAATAAAGTTTTTTAATTCAATCTATTTACATGAGTTTATTTATAAAAATCTAATTAATGTCAAATTTAAAAAAATACAAAAATGACTTCGTTTGTACAACTAGATAAAAACACTCGTTTTGAATATAACGCGTCTGTGGTTAAGTTGGTTAAGGCATAGGTTTAGAATCGGTTAGGAATTCGGGGTCGTGGGTTCGAATCAGCGTCCGGGCAAGTTGAAAAAAAAAAATACAAAAGTTAGGTTCACGCATAAGTCGATGATATAATAAATAATAAGCGATTGATAATAATTATAAAAAAACTAAACAATAAAAACTTCTTTTTTTTTTTATTAATTAAGACTATTCATTTACCCTGGAAAAAGTAAATTTCACATCTTGCAGGAGTGATTTATCGTTAACGCTAAAAAAAAGTAAATTTTACCTTCCAAAAGGTAAATTTTATTTTTTTTTTTGTAAATTTTTTTTTGTATATATATAGCTACCTAAACTTGTATACAACAATCTAAACTTGTATACAACTATCTAAACTTGTATACAACCATTTTTGAATTTTGATCTATAAATTCCATATATGGTTGTATACAATTGTATACATCTTTATAAATTTGTATACAGAAAATGGCGATATACAACTGTATGAGTTTGTATACAATCATATATGGTTGTATATAGTTGTATATGGTTGTATATGGTTGTATACAAACCGTTTTTCCCGGGAACTTAAATTGTCACCAGAAAAAATAATAATTCTTAAAATAAATATTTTTTAGCAATTCGTCATCCAGAAAAGATGGAAAAATTTGAGAAATATCAAGCTGTTAATCCACTGCATTGCACAACAGTTTTATCTAAACAAAAATTTTCATATTTATGAGGTACTGAAAGATTATAGGGAAACTGGAGTTTCAGTAAGTACGTATGAAGCTCAGTGGGATAAATTAGCTTTTATTCCGGAATTTAAAATTCATCAACCTAATGATATTCCAATTAATTCAGTTGATTTTTGGCCTTGGCTCTACAATTTACAAGATGTCACTCGAAAATATCATTTTAGAGAACTAGAACAGCTGTAATTCAATTGCTGATAATTCCAACAAGCAATGCTTGTGTTAAACGAGTTTTTTCAGCAATGAATCTAATTAAAACAAAAAAAAGAAATAAAATGCAGTACGAGTTGTTGCAAGCCTTGATGCTTATTCACATTTATTTTAATAATTTTAATATATGTTGCAAAACTTTTTTACCAACAAAACAAATGCTGAAACTTTTTAATTCAAAAACTATTTATCCATCAGGTGCAGAAGAAACTGAACCATGTCATGTGCAAGAAAAGGATTAAATTTATCATATCGTGGATTAAATTTATTAATGATTAATGAGAATAATAATATTACGTAATATCTGTATTATTGAATAAATAAAACAAAAAATAATAATCAACAAAACATTTTGAAAAATAATACAGTCTAAAACAATAAAATACATCACTGAAAATGTGTGTTGAAAAAAGCCCGTGGGATAAAAGGCGAAAATATATGTAATGATGGCGGATTTGGCGTGTTATTGTGGGGCGTTTGGCGTGCGCATCTCTCAGATATCTGGTCGCCTTGGTCTTGAGTCGAAAATTTTTTAAATTTTAATTTTTTTTATTTTGAAAAAAAGTGCCACTACGGTCGATTAACCCATGGACTGATTCAAACTAGCTCTCTCAAATTTTCTAAACTGCTTTTTTTTTAAATGTCTTATCCAAAAAATTTTAAATTTTCAAAGGTCTCAAGTCCAAGTTTTTCATAATTTTTTTATATTGTTTTTTTTTTATCTATAGATAAAGTGTGAGGCAATCCGACGTATATTTATGTTATTTAAATATAAAGCTAGAACTTTACAAAAAGATGTGATATCTAACAAAAAACAAAAATCAAAATATTTTGTACAAAAAAACGTGTCGAGTATTCGAAATGTGATGTAATTTATTTTGCTATTAATTGATTTTTTATATACATATTGTTGAGTGCCAGGTTGCTATTTTTATTAAATATTTAATATTTCATCCCAGATAATATTTATAAATAAATTAAAATTGATAAAATAATTGTTAATAAATTTGAGAAAATATGTAAACTAAATCTAGAACTCTTTGAGCAGCTCTTTCAGAGATATTGCTAACAATTTTTCTTCCTCAATTATGTCAAGTATGTCAAATTATGGCATAATATGCCACAAAAAGTTGGCAGGTTATGACATGATCTGACATTAGATGCCGTACAAAATTGGCGGATTATGACATAATATACCATGAAACGCCATAAAAAGTTAGCAGTTTATGCCATATTATAACATAAAACCCCATGGATTAACATTAAAAAAATGGCGGTAT
>WSYQ01000897.1:0-33306 GCA_011426435.1 Lysiphlebus fabarum
TTTTACGAAATTCATTTACAAACAAAACAAGTAAATATATTTTGTTTGTATTTTTATTTTTTTTTTTTCATCTAGATTGACTTATTCATTTGATACTTAATGAGTAAAAAAAATAAATTTATATTTGAGGTTTAATTGATGAAAAAAAAAAATGAAAAATTTAATGTTGATTTATTGATATTTATAAAAATTTCGATTTTGAATTTTTCGATAGAAATTTATGTTTTTAAAGTGATTATTTAGTTTTTGAAATTAAAATGGGAAAAATGTATTATTTGATATTTAAAATTGCAATTTGGGTAATTTAAATGCATTATTATTTATCAATCAGAAAATTTAGAATGATAAATTTCGTTATAATCAAGAAATTAGTATTTCACAAAATTGATCGAAACATTTTCTTTGAAATGTTTCGATTTTTTATTATTTAAAAAAATAATTATAAAATTTCTCAAAATGACTGTAATTTATCAAAATTAATTAACGATTTTAATTACTAATGGTCTGTCATATCAATGAAATAAGAATTTCCAAATCAATTTCGAAATTTGTAAAATTAAAAATAGACAAAACAAAAAAAAAAAAATATAATTAATTAAAAATTCCAATTTTATAGATCGGAATGTAATATATAATTTAGTAATCAAGCTATTTAGCATCTTAAATTTTATTACATTCCATAAAACAGTCTTTATTATAAAATAAAATCCCCTAAATTTACTAAAACATTTAAATTAATGAACTCTAACAAAAGAGAAAACATGCAAAAATAAATAACACCTGCTGTTGTTTTTTTAACATCGAATTTACGATTTCTTTCGAACAGCATTAAAAGTTTTTTAATTGCAAAATAATTCCACTGATTTTAATTGATTTTAATCAGCCAAAATAATTCCAACAAATCATTAAAATTATCACCATCGAAACAAAAAAGTGCAATATTAATTTTCGTTATTTCTTTTCAACTTGATAATTCATATTTTTAATTTATTCAAAAAAATAAAATGATCAATTATTCCAGCTTAATTTTAATTAAAGCTTTAATCTGTAAATCAACTTGTCTATATTTACCATAAAAAAAAAAAAAGAATATTTTTTGACTATTCAAATATAATTTTTAATTATATATACTCAGTATTGTATTTGCAAATAAAAATATTCTGGCAGGTGATATTAAACAACCAGTAAAATAAAATACTGGCAAAATATTTTAACCCTTTTTTTTATATTTTTTTAAAAATCATTTTTTATTTTGAGTGACCAAACAAAACACTCAACACCACAACTTCATACCTGAATACCGGTCTTAAAAAAAAAACCTGTTACCACATAATTTTCATGTAGGCACGTGTATGCGTATAAAATGTATATAAAATACCAAAAAAAATCATTAATCATATTTTAGTAAATTATACACTGTCTAAAATAATACATATATTTTTTATCATTTAAATAAAAAAATTAAAATATTTTTATATAAAAATAATAAAGCTGATTTTTCAATGAAAAGTCAAAATAAATTTTATATATAATATTATTATTTAAATTTTTGAGTTATCATAAGGGTGAAATATATTATTTTATTTTATTATTTTTTTCAAGTTGAAATAGCAAGGTGCTTCACGTCAGTTATTACATGAAGTAAAAAAAAAAAAAATTTATAATAAAAAGTAAATCTTTTTAGTTTCTTTTTCTTTTCTATCTGCACAAATTTTTTTTTTATTTTTTATCAAAATAATGTCATGTTCTTTTTTTGTATTTAAAAAAAAAAAAAAAATTGTTTTTTCTTATTTAGCATCCCTCTACCCTCTCTTGTTTAGTTGAGTTTTTTCTTGCTCCCTTCAGCCACTTTGTGTGCCCTGTACAACGACTCTCAGACTCCCTTGATTTACGAGTATAATTTATAATATTTTTGCTACTATTGTATGGTAATATGAAAGGCAAAAAATATGTTAATGGTTGCTATAAAGAAGATATACAGGGTATATATACTTCATTCCGTTCCATATACCCGGTGGCCGCATAAACCACCGTACACATATTTTTTATTTATTTCAAATATATTTAATTTTTTTTTTTTCAAAAATATATATTATTATTTTATTTAATACTTTGTTTATCTTTTTTTTATTGACAAATTTTAATTTCACATGTAATTAATTAGTCATTTATTTGATTCAAAGTTGGATTATTTTTAATATTTGTCAAGATGATCAGAAAATATTTATAAATCCATCAAAATATCTGACAATTCTTAAATAATTTACAAAAATAATTAAATCAATAATTTTGAAAATTAAATGTATTAAAATTATTATTACATCATTTAACAAATTTAACAACCACTTAATTATAATTAAAAAATAAAAATAAATTTACAAAATATTTATTTTTTTCTCGTCGATAAAGTCAACCAGTGATCCGATACAAATGTGATATTATAATGAAAATAATAATAATAAAATATAAATTAAAATGAAATTGGATGAATTTTGTGATAATGAGAAATAGAGGATGTTCAAAAGAGAAAATAATTTAAGTGAATCAAGATTAATCACCCTCTTTGATTGATTAAAAGATAAATAAAAATAAAAAATAAAAAAAAAAAAAAAAAAATTGTATAGTTGTATGAAAAGCAAATTGTATGGTCCCCTAAGGATATTTTTATTTTATTTTTTATATTTTTTTATTTGGCCAAGGGAATTATTTAGAGGGGGTTGCACAATAAGGGTTGCAAAAAATAAAATAAAAAAATACAAACTGTAACCCCGTTTGGTCTGTTTAAATCGAGACTCTATAACAGATGCTGTGTGCAAAAAATTTTTTTATTTTATATATTTTAATTAATTTATTTACTTTTTTATTTTAAAATAATAAATTTGATAAAATATATTGCCTCCTATTTCCTTTCTTCATTATAACTCGTACTTCCTCTCTGGTCCCCTACATGACATGTGTGATATTCTTGAGATTTAAACAAGTCAATTCAATTGCCAATTAATATATCCTAACTCAATAAAATATACACCCTATTTATTTATTTATTTTTTTTATTTTTTGTATACTCTATAAACAAGGGAACTTTTATATAAAAAAGCTCAAAAATCTTTTCATTATATAATACAAACATGATTGTTTAAATATTTAACGAAATTATTAAATTTTTACTCTTTAATTTTTTTAGTTAATTAAATATTGTTTAGCCTTTTTTTTTTTTTTTTTATAAACCAATTTAGTTAAAAAAGTAACAAACGAATAAATTTAAAAAAAGATAAGATAAAAGATTGATGTACAGATACTTTGATAACATTGAAAATATATTTTGATTTTTTATTTGTGGTTTTTTCAATCATATGATTTTTCAGGATTGCCAAGATCACATGTACTTTTTTACTTCCAGTGAATTAACTTTGGTTACTCTTTATTCACTTGATCACACACCAACACAAGAAAAAAATAAAATTTATATTTTTCATTGACAATTGCTTGAGAAAATTATTTTTACCAAAATGGTATTTTTAAATTATGAAACATTCAATTGAACAGTGTACCTATACATTTCTTATTCAGACATATTTTTATTGATTAATAGTATATATATGCAAAGTGTGGATTGAATTTTTATGATTAATTATCTTTCAAATTTATTTTTAAATGATACCAATTTAATTTAATTACACACTCAATAACAAACATTTAATCATTAATATTTTTTTATTTATTTTTTAATAAACTATTTTTTTGTTTTATAATGTCACAGTTTTGTAGAAACTTTCAACATAAATTATTCAAAATAATATTATTAATTAATGTTTAACATCAAAATTTTATCAAAAAATTTATTGACATAAAAAAAAATTCTATAAAAACTTTAAATATATTTTTATTATTTTTAAAAAAATTTTTTTAAATCAATTTTTATGGTTAATAAAAGCTTTTGATCAATAATAAATCAATAATTTAATAAAAAAATAAATTATCAATAATAATAATAAATAAATAAATATACAAATGAATTTTATTTTAAACAAGAAATAAATATATTATTTATTTATAAAAATAAATATGAGATAAAATTGATTTACACTAATCAATTTTGACAGAGTTTATGTCTTAGGGGTTGTTGCT
Organism: Lysiphlebus fabarum; assembly: GCA_011426435.1. Taxonomy (NCBI): domain Eukaryota; kingdom Metazoa; phylum Arthropoda; class Insecta; order Hymenoptera; family Braconidae; genus Lysiphlebus; species Lysiphlebus fabarum. Next base: position 4,129 of record WSYQ01000897.1, read on the forward strand.
TGGAAACAAGAGGGTTGAATAAACTTTTCAATAAATTGAAGGTAAATAATAAAAATAAAAATACAAAAGAGTACTAGAATCGTAAGATTTCAAATGTCTAATATTAAAAAATATATTTAATAAATTTAAAAACAATGGAAATAAATAATAAAAATAAAAAATTATTGACATTATATATGCGAAAGACAGAACAAACACAATCCATATACTAAAAAAAATTGTCAAACAAAAAATAAAAATCATAAATAATTCAAATAAAAAAAATAATGAAATGCATACACCTGATTGTTGTTTAAAAAAAAAATACATAAAATAACGAATCAAAAAATAAAGATAACATTTTGATATAATAATAAATTAAACTTAAAGAATGATTTATTTTATTTTAAAAAATATTTATATAAAATGACTTGACGTTTGCATCAAATCAATGTCGGACATCTGGCTTTGAATTTAAAATGATATTTTTAATTTTTTGCTTCTTCTTTTCTTTCCCTATATTTTTTTATCAAATTAAAAATATAATTGTATACATGTAATAATAAAATACATTAAGGATATATATTAAAATTATATTTTTTATTTTAGACAGGTTAGAAGTAACACACAGTAAATATACATCTAATTACATCAACTTTCCCCATCAGAATTATTTATTTAGCTCGTTACAAATGGCTAGACTACAACACAAAGACAGAATAAAATACACCCACAAAAATAAAAAAAAATAAATAAATAATTAAATTAAATATTTTTCATTGTTTATTATTATTTTTATATATTTTTAATTCAATTATTATTACTCATGTTTATATATTTTTATTTTTATTATATTTTGAAAAAAAAATAAATAAATATTCTATTTTATTATATATTTTTTTTTTGTATTATTTGTAAAATGAATATGAAATAAATTGAATTGATTGAAAACAGTCAATCATTGTGGCAATTTTGCAATTACTTTTTAACGTGATTATCAGAGCGTGATAATTCCAGTTTTATTTTTATTTAAATTGAAATGAATTTATTCAAAACTTTTGTCAATGGAAAAAAAATTTAAATTTTTTTTTTAATTTATTTATTAAAAATTCATCAATAATCAAAGTTTTTTTTTGATAAATAAGAAACATTTGTATTAATTTTATTTTTATTTTAACTATTGTTTTTTTTTTTTTTTTTTTTTTTTGGGGAGGATTTGATTATGGGGAGGAAAAAAATTGGCATACCGCAAACACTTGATCACGCACGATTCACGACACGTGTGTACACGATTGGTTACGAATTTTAATTAAATTTTATTGTTATTATTATTTAAAAAATGAATTTTGTAAATTGAATATATTGGTTGTTTTTTTTATTCATTTTATCATCCCTCATCGTGAGAAAATTCTTGAATTCATTATTCTAAAATCCTCGTATCTGGTATTTGGAAAAAAATATATGTGTTATGTTTTATGTGTAAAAAAAAAGATTGAAATTATTGAAATTTTATAGCAATAACTTTAGCCTCAGTGATAAAAATAAATATATACAAATAAAAAAATAAATGATCAATTTTATGGGAGATTCTATATAAATCCAATTCGTTTTTTTTTTGTCAGAAATATATTGACTGTGTTTTCTGAGATGAATTTTTTTTATTTTTATATATTTATAAAAAAAAATTTATGAATTGTATGGTGTTGTATTTTTTAACAATCAATTTTATAGAAAGTCTAACTTTTTTTTAATAAAAAACTTTGATACTGTCATCGTCTTGTCAAGTATCTTTTATCTTTACCACTTGGTGTCAATTTTTATATTTATTTTTGATGATCTGTGTATAAATTTTTTATCAAAGTAAATGTCTTATTTGATGGCTCAATAGATTAACAAATGACACATCAATATTAAATATTAAAAAGATGGTCAAAGACAGATGAAAAAGTCTTTGACCATTTTAATATCAAAATTAAATTAAATTTCTATCAAACTGTTGATCGAATAATAACAAGAAAAACTTACTTGTATTTTTTTTTAATTTAGAACTTTATATTTTTATTAATTTTTAATTTGTAGTTTTAATAAAAAAAAATATAAAAAGATTCAAACAAGTTGAGCCATTTTTTCAATTATAAAACGATAAACTGTTGATTGATTTAATAAAAGATGGATTAAAAATATCATCTGATGAGAGAAAATTAAATTGATAATATTTGAGTTGCATAACTTTGATAAAATAAACAAACGTCAAAGCTGTATAGCTATTGTTGTAAAAATTTTGTACATAAATTATATTGACTTGATGTTGATGAATGTTGATGAAGAATATATATAATATATTCTGAATTTAAGATGAAAATTTATGTCATATATTGGTTATCACTTTTGTCACATGACAAGTATTTTCTTACACAATAATCCAAACAAAATTACAACAAACTTTGACAATGGATAAATTATAATCTCTTAAATATGCATGTAAAAATAATATTCACATAATATTTATAATAAATTTAATTTGAAACTTTAAAAATATCAAATTTTTTTTTTCAATTTTTTGAAGCAAAAAACATCAAAATTTGTTCAGTATTTCTGTAATAAACACAATGCGGTCAATTGTACTTTTAATAATAGGAAATTTAAAAGTTTAATTTTATATTTTTAAAATTTAATTTAATATTGTCTATAAAAGTAAATTAGGCTTATTAAATTTACAACTCAACACATTATCATTAATTTTGTAATTAACGTCATTAAATTGTTTTCTCTTTTATTGACAATTAAATAGTTAATTTTCAAAATCATTAATTAAATAAATTACCGATTAATTTATTGTATTTTAAAAATAAAAAGTTAGTAAATCTTGATACTTGTCATGGGATAAATAATTAATAAAATATTTAAAATATAAATTAAAAATTCCAACAAATCAATGACTGCAAATTAATGTAATCAATGTCAGTCATCTTGATTATTATTAACTTTTTTTAATTAAAATAAAAACCAATTTAAATTTTACTTTTTTTATATATTTATTGACGTTATTTTAATTTAAAAATTTAATTAATTTATTTATTTGATATTATCCTCTGGGCAATTGTCTACTTTTGCAAAATTATTATTTACACTTTATTAATTTTACATAGCAAAGCAAGCTGTCAAAATTTTTAATAATTTTTCTGATATATTTTTTTTTTTTTAAATTTCAAAGTCTATTAATTTTATAATTTGATTTTTAATTTATATTTTAAGAGTTATATATACAGAAAATTATATTTCAATTCAAAAATGACAATAAAAAACTCAATTAATTTTCAATATCAATAAAATCCTAAAAATAGTACAAAAATAATTTATTATTTTTTAAAATAGAAAATTAATTATAGTACTTAATAAATATTGAATAGATGATTGATAAAATCCATATTTATATTTATAGTAAAATTGAATAATTAAAATATTTTTAATTATTAAAATATTTTTAATTATTAAAATATTTTTAATTAAATGACAAAGTTGAAATTTTAATTAATAAAAATAAATATAATATTAATGTTGACTTTTTATAAATAGATAATGTCAAAATTTAAATGGATAACAATTTTGATTGTTCATAAAACAATTTATACTGACATTGTAGATAAATTTTCTCGTAAATAAAATTATGTTGGTCCTGTGGTGGAAACTAGGTAACCCTCTAAACCTCAACGAGTAATATATGTGTATCAAATTTTCATCGTAATATATAAATTGTAACTCTCATAAAATCATGAAGAGATCATGACTGATATTGCCATGTTAAAATTAATAGTCAGTATTCTGTATTTCATATTTACATGTAAATATTTTATGTTACAATTTGATTTAATAAAAAAAACAAATAAACCAATTTTATAATTCAATTGGAAAATTCAAAAAGCAAATATTTAACAAAAAAAAAATACTTTTTCATTCAAATAATGTTTATTTAAATTAAATAAATCAATTGTTTTGCAAAATGAATATTTTTTTTTTTTTTTTTTTGTAGAATAAATTAAATATTTAACAAAATTAATTGAATGAATAAAAATATTTATTTAAAATTTCTTTTGTTATTTTTTAATTTAATTTATTTATTTAAAAAAAAAATAAAATTTAATTTTACTATTAATAAATAGGTTTATCAATAAATTTAATTTATCATTTAAAAATTTCGTTTTGCCAATTTAAATATTTATTAATGTCAAAAATTGAATAAAACAAATAAATTTATTACCAATAATAAATCAATATTATTTTTGTTGAATAAATTCTTCCATCATTTGCGAATTTATATAAATATTTTTAGTTGAAAAATTAATAATCTATCTAAGCTTTGAATCAATTACACATGAATATATTTAAATTTTGCAACTGCAGTTTTATCATTTTCATTTTAGCAGATAAAAAATCATGTAAATATTTCTCAATTTGTATTTTAATCATATACCTTTCTCTAATCAACAAAATAAATAAATAAAAATAATAATATTTTTTTTTGATTATTTAAAAACTACTAACAAGCTAGACATCCTTCCTGGTTCAATCCATATATATACATCAATCGATCGTGTTCATATTCAACACACAATTTAATTTTCATATGAAAAAATATTCAAGTGAAAGTTTTTTAGATCAAAACAGTTGCATGTCTCATCAAATATATATCAAATGATTTTTAATTTAAAACTGTCTTCATCATCTATCATTTTGTTAAAAATATATTGCAAAATTAGATCATTATTTTATTTAAAAAAAAAAAAATAAAAACTATATGTACTTGTTTGTATATTTTAATTGATAAATAAATTATAATTAGATAGTCATCAAAAATTTATTATTTTGCAAAATATATATTTAATTTAAAACAAGTATAAATATATTTAAATTTATTTTATAAAATTAACATTTCAAATGAGATAATATTTTGTTTTTACATGAAAAAGTGTTTTTATATTTAAATTTAATATCAAAAATAGATTATTTTATCTTAATTTAAATATTAAAATTTTTGTTTATATTTTTTAACAACAAATTAATTGTTAAAATTTATTTTTAAATAACAAAATATATATTTTCAAAAAATTCTAGTCAAAATATCAAATTGCCAAAAATTGATATTAAAAAATAAACAACAAAAATTTAAACTTTTTTTAATTTAAAAGATTTTTTATTTATTAATCACGATCAATTTTCAACTTGACATATTTAAGCTCTTTTTATTTTCCAAGTTTTTTAATATTATTTTCATGATATATTAATAAAAAATAAAAAAAAGCACATCTTCATAAACATAATCCTTTTTTTATTTCAATATCTAAAACATAAAACCTTGTGTATATATTTTTTTTTTCTCGCAAACACTTAAAATTTATGAGAAACTTGGAGAACCAAATAAAAAAAAAAAAAAAAAAAATATATATATATCAGTTAGATATTTGTGTTACAATTTAATAGTTATTTTAATTTAATTTAAAAAAAAATTTAAACAAAATTTCACTAGATTAAAGATTAATATAATAATTGAAATTATTTTTTAAAAAATCAACAAAAAAATGCAGCAACAACAAGAAAAAAATGAGATAAAAATCCTTGTAATTTTTGTGTGTTGTATCAAGTTGGTTTGAATGTTGTTCAATATATGTTTGTTGGTAAGTTTTTGTTACACGTGTGTATATATAATATATTTTGACCTTGGTTTATAAAGAATCCGGTCAAACAACCATGAATCGAAACACACAATTCTTTTCAACATAAACTGTTGTTAAAACCCTTTATTGCTTCTTTCTTCTTGTTCTTAAAAACCCCTTAATTCCTCATTTTATTTTGCACAAAAAAAAAAATAAAAAAAAAAAAAATAATATATATTAAATATCAAAAAATAATAAAAATAAATTATAAATAATATAACACTAATGATCACCATGGAAAAACATGATAAATCACAAAAAAAATTTGTTACAGTCAATTATTTTTATTTTTATGAAAAATAAATATAAAAGTTTCAATATTTTTTTTTAAATAAAATGTCTTTGTTAGATCATTAACAAAATAACATATGAATGCAATAAAATAACAAGTTGTCAATTGGATATTATAATAAAATAAAAAAAAAAAAAAACATGATTAATATTTTTATCTAAAAAAAAAAATGTTATATAAGTTAGACAGGTGGAGTTTTTTAAAAATTCTTTAAATAGCCAGACAGAAAGGGTTTTGAATAAACGATAAAATACAATGACTATCAATTATAAATTACAGATGAAAATATTAAAACAACAAAATATATATTTATACGTTTTAATATAAATTTTTTATTAAAAAAAATTTATAGCTTCAACAATCACAAATAATAATAAAAAAAAAAAAAAAGCTCCAACAATTTCGATTCACGATGTGGATTTTCGTGGTTACAAATAAGCTTTTTCATGATATTTATAACTCTTAATCGTGAATCTAGATTCAACTGGGTTTGGACATATTAAATGTCGTATATATACGAATAAAACAGAGTCATATAGCTTTTCTCTTTCCATTTTATAGATAACACCACAAGAGAATAATCCTTTCCATAATTAGAATATTTTTTTTTTTTTTTTTCCTCAATCCTAAAGGTAATATACAAATTGGAATAAATATTTCTTTACACATATCACTAACGATTACATGACTTTGCTAAAATATCACACAAATATAATATTGAAATTAAAATATAAAATAGTAAAGAATTTCATAATTACAATAATTAATCAATTAATTAATTTATTTTTATATTTATTTGCAAAATAAATGATCCAAAGAAATTTAAAAATAAATAAAATGCAGTTTGTTTATTATAATTTTAAAATATGTAATTTTATTGATGATAAATTATTTTGTTAACATTTTACAATACTTTTTTATATATTTTATAATAATAAATTTCAATTAAAAAATATTTATTATACTATCAAAGTTTACATGAAATTCTTGGGTTTTTTTTTGTTGTTTTTTTTTGAAAATTCATTACATAGATGTTTTATTTTAAAATGATTTTATCAAGAAATTCATGTCAAAGATATTAAACTGCATTATCAACATAAATATTAATAATAAAACTAAAAAAATATTATCAATTTTAAATAACAAATATAATTTTGACACATGACAAACACTGAGTTTATTGAATTTAAAAAACAAAAATAAATTTAACAATATATAAAGATTAAAATTTATATTACCCTGAAAAACAAGTTTTTAAATAATAAATAATATAAAAATAATAATAATAAATATTAAATTTAGATATGTAAATAATTTTTATTTATTTATTTTTTTTTTGATAATATATGACTATTCAATAACAACAAGATAAAAATTTAAAACCCAATAATTTGATATAAAAATGAAACATATTTTTAGTATTTTTTAATTTAAAAATATTCAATGAATATTATAATTTAAAAATAAAATAACATTAAATATGTCAAAATGTTTGTAAATATTATTTAAATCCATAATGAAATTAAAAATATAAAAAAACAATAATAAAAGTATCATTTTCACTTCATGGATTTTGAATATATGTTGCACTTAAGATATTTTTTTTTTTTTTGATACTTGAATATATTTAATGTAATGACAGATAAATATTAGTGGATAATAAAAATATAAAAATATTATAAAATATAAAAATGATTACAAATTTAAAAAAAATATAAAAAAATAAATTAATATTATTTTAATACATAAATGGATACTAAAATGAATTCTTTTGTTAAATTTTATAAATAAAAATTAACAAAAAAAATTTAAATGTAATTCTTGTAATTGTTTTTTAAATGTTCAACTTGTTTAATAATTTTTATAATATTTATAACGGTTTATTATTAAAAAAATTAAAACTCTGATATTTTTATTAATATTTATTTAATAGTCTGTTTAAAATATTAACAAAAAAAATTTATTAAAAAACCTAAAATAAAATTAACAACAACTACAAATTTTAAGTATCAAAAAGTTTCAATTTATTTTTAATTTCTTCTTTAAATTTTCATTGTAAAAAAAAAAAAAAAAATTAAAACTTTTAATTAATTTAAAATTTATTTATAATAATTTAATTTATTTTTAAATTATATTCTCTTGAATAATTTCAATTAAATATTTTTAACAAAAATAAAAAACAATTTAATAAATTATATAAATATTTTAATACAACTGTTAAATTGCATTTTAAAAATAATATATATTATTTAAAAAAAAAAACAGTAAAATATAATGTTTAATTTTTCTAAAATATTAATAAATAATTATCTTATTTATTATTATTTTAGAATAAAAAACATAAAACTATTTCCGTCATGTTAATTTCAAAGCTTTGTGTCTGTTTTCATCATCAGTAAATTGAACACCTGCTGTAACACACCTGAGCAAGAGATAAATGCATCTGAGGTCATTCAACTGACAACAGGTAATAAAAAAAAAAAAAAAAAAATATAAAATAAAAAAAAAATAAATAAAAGAATGAACAAGAACGATTATGTAGGGGGCGTTTGTAACCAATACGTATGGGATGAACTCTCAGTTTTATCTTTTGTGGCTGACAAATTATATACCCTAACTACTTGTCAACTTGAAAAAAAAAAATAACAAATAATTTGTCATTATATATATTGTCTCTTTATTTTTTTTTTTTTATAATATTATTATTATTATTAATAATAATTAAAGTTAAAATTGAGATAAAATTATTGAAGAAAAAAAAATAAATAACGAATGATATATTACGTTGAAAATTTTCGAGGGTGTATTTTTTTATTTTAAAAATTTTTTTTTTTCGTTTAAAATGAATGTGAAGGTACTTGATGTTTAAAATCCTAATGAGTCATTGATTTTTTTTTTTTCCTCTTGTTTCCACTTGAGACAAGAAAATAAAAATAATGAAAATAACAATCTTCAAAGTTAATAAATTCTTTTTTTTTTAAATTTAAATTTTTTTATTTTTTCTGTTTAAATTATTTCAATATTTAATAGTGATATATATTATAAATTAAATATTACGATTAAAATATAATTTTTGGATTTTAACAACCTCTTTATTATCTTAAAAATAAAGTAATAAATTAAAATATAAAACTTATATAAATCAAAAGTTAAAAAAAAAAATTAAAAATAAAATTTATTTTCAAGTTTTTCATTAAATTTTTTTTAGAATTTAATTTACCACAAGATGAAACAAGTTTTTAATTAATTTTACGAACATTTAAGTATCAAGAGTGACCCTGTATCCTAATCACAACGTTTATCTTAAAAAAAAAAAAAAAATTTGATTTTTATATTTTTCAAAACTAAGATAATTTTTTATATATTTAACAAAAGAATTAATTTTTATATTTTTATCTTAACAATATTATAAAAATTCAATGAAATTATAAATAAAAATTCTCATCAAATTTTAATTACAAATTTTAACAAGGACATTGCAAAAAAAAATTAAATTGTCAATTTTTTTTTATATAAGTATATCTACGTAATTATTTTTGCTACAAAAAAAATTTTTAAAAAAAATTCTAATTACGCAATTTTATTATTTGCACCTGCAAAAATATTATCACGCACGCAATTATTATATTTTTATTTTATTTTTTTTTGTCATCAATTGTTAGAAAGGGTGCAGAAATATTCACCTGTGATTTTTTTATTTATTTATTGACATGAATCTTTACAATTTCTATCATTTTTATTATATATTTTTTCATAATTGGCTGGACAAAATTTATTGAATATCTATAAACACAGGGGAGACGATAAAATTGCAACAAGGGATCATAAATTAAAAAAAAAAAAAACAATGCAGGGGATTTTACTACTTATAAAAGAAATTTTTTCATTAATTTTATACCAATTTAAAAAACCAAAAAATAAATAAATAAAAAAAAAAACTGGTTAATATTTTTTGGACAATTAATCGACATCGTATAATTTTATATAAAAAAAAAAAAATCAATTTTACATGGAATTGTTTGAATTTTAAATAAAAAATTTATAATAAATAATGAAATTTAAATAGTAAAGTTTGTATAATATAGAAAAATAAATAAAACAATGTATATAATTTCATATTACAAATGATTTATTAAAATATAAAAATATAACAATAAAATTTATAAAATATACAACATCATCAAATATTCATTAGTCATTTTATAAAATAAACATTAATGTTGTTGACTTTCGGATAAATAAATGTTTGTTTGTATAAAACAAAGTTGATCGTAAAATAAATAATAATACCAATAACGACAACATTCGCAACGACAACTATTAAAATATTTTAATCAATAAAAAAAAAGCACAGCCACTTTAATATATATGATCATAAAAAAAATGCAATAAAATTATGAAATAATAATATTAAATAATCTAAATTAAATTTTTCAATTGAATATCAAATAAGTCATATATATTTTATTATTTTTATTTAAATTATTAATTGACAATGTGTGTTTATATGTGTTTGTATGTAATGTTGATAAAACAAAAATTTAATTGGAAATAAATTAAATGAAAAATCAAATCATTGTTTAAATATAAATAAAAAAATAATAATAGTCGCGTGCCGATTGATGGACCATGATTTATACCTCCCATGATGATATTGTTTATTTTTTTATTGTTTAAAATTTATGTAATTTAATTTTTTTTTGCTTTTCTTATCAGCCACATGTTGTAGCAACATTTTATCTATTTGTTTTTTTTTTTTTGTGTTTAAAAAGTTTGATAACCACGACAGGAGATATACAGTTTGTGGTTTTTGTGAGAAAACAATCAAGATTTATAGAAAATAAAATTTATTTGTAAAAAGTAAAATGTCTATATTAATTTTAATATGATTTTGATTGATTTTAATATAGTTTTTTAAATAACAATAACAATAAAATGAGTAATCAATTTAATTGCTGAATAATCCAAAATGATAAAATGCAATTTGTTTTTCTATTCAATTTTTTTCAAGACATTTTAAATATTAAGAAGAAAAAAATATTTAAAATATTAAAAAATTAATTAATATCAAAGTTAAAAATAATTTAATTATTTATTTTAAATTGTCACTGTATTTTTTTATTTTTTATTTATATTTTTCTATTTATTAAATCTTTTGACATGTTTTATTGTATATTATATATAATAATTTTTTTTATCAAAAAAAAAAAAAACTATAAAGTATATGGTCTTTGTTCATACACATATATTTATTATTATATATTATTTATTATTTAAACTAAAAAATAAAAACTCATCTGTTTCAGACACACTGAGAACAAATTGTCTGTATGTTCCGGACGCACATAAACCATACATTTTATTTTATTATTTACAGGTGGTAAAATTCGTGCAAGTATTTTTGTGTATTTCATAATAAACAAAATAAACAAATTTACAAAAAAAAAAATAATAAAATTTATATTTTAAAATACGAAATACCTTTATATTTATAACAAAAAAAAAAAGCGTATTTTAAATGTCAACTGACAACGAGTATATTTGTTTGCCAAAGAAATATCCCTCAATTTTTAAAATTTTTTTTATTAAAAATTCATTGTTTTAGATCAAAAATTATTTATTTATTTATTTTTATTTTTTTTAAATTTTTAACTGGTAAATTATTTCATTTACTGAATATAAATATTTTTTTTTTCATCAAATAATTTAAACCAGTTAAATATTTATATATAATTTTTTTCTTTTCCGGTAATTCAAAACAGCTGGTAATCGTAAAAAAAAAAGCATAAAAATTGTATATAAGTATATATAAATAAAAAAAAAAAAAAAAAAATCATAAATTTGATATAAAAAAATAAATAAATGAGTAAATATTTTGAGGTAAAAAAAAAAAAATTGGTTGATCATTGGATTGTACCTTGAGATAAAATTTTTATTGTATTGGTCCTCTCTCCTCTCCTCATTCTCTCTCTATATCGTCGTTATTATATTTTTATAATGAATCTCAATAAAGTTGATCGATAAAATTTCATGGGTGGCCTTAAGCAAGACAAAGACCTTGTAACAAGTGCCTACAGTATATTTTAAAAAATAAAAAAAAAATTACCATAAAATATCGACAAAATTATAATAATATATTCATATCGATACATATAAAGCCATTGATAAATAAAAATAATAAAATAAATAATAATATACGTTAAAAAAATTTTAAATTAATAAAATAAAATAGAAATTATATTTAAATTAAATAATAATAAATAAAAAATATATAATGCATGTAGGCAGCCTATCAATAATCGACTCAGTGTCAGTAAAGAAAGTTTATGATATAAAAAAATTTTTAAATTTCACATAAATATATCAAAAAAATCAAATAAATTTAATAAATAATTTTTTTTTTTAAATTTGTAAATTTATATCGACAAATTAATCAACCTGTGAATTTTATTTTGACGAGAATAAAAAATATAAATTTTTTTTTTTTTACAAATGAATCTATTGATTTGTGAATTTTATAGAAAATAATATTTTTTTTTTATCTGGGGTTTTTTATATTTGCATGATAACGTATTTCTGATTAGAGAAAACTTAATTTTTTTATTGAAAAATGTTTTGTATATTTACAGATGAAATATTTATAAATAATAAAAAATAAATATTATTTTTGTTAATTATTTTGAGGATAAATTAAAATTTAAATAACATTGTTGAAAGCAATGGGTTTTATTTTCAAGTGTCTAGAGAGTTTTTGATGATACAAGGTAAAATTGAAGTTTCCACATTAAGAAATTAACATAAACATACATCAAGGACCATCGACAACATTGTTGAGATAAATTTATTTTAATATAATGACTCATTATTACAACGACAAAGTTTTGTAAATTTTGTAAATTTTGTAAATTTTGTCGTTATGGTAAACAGTTGATAACTCTCATTTGAATTCATCTTACTTTTTCATTTTCATTTTCTTTTATCTTTAATTTACAAAATATATTTATCATAATGAATTATTTATTTAATCAAATATTATTGAAAATTATCAAGATTATTATTTGAAGCTTTGTTAGTGAATTATATTAATTTTTTTATGATAATTTATATTTTTATTTGTTAATTTTTAAATTTATTTAATATTTTTTAGTTTCAATATATTTTTTAATGGATTAAAAAGCCATTAGATAAAAATACAACAAAATAACAGTAAATTATTTCAAATAAATCATCATTCTATATAAAAATAATAAAAAAAAAAAATTGATAGTTATAATTAGAGAAATTTTTATCATTTATTTGTCGATGTCAAACAATAAATCACTTTTAAAAGTAAAATATATAAATATAAATTATCAAAGATTCATCTATCTTAAAATAAAAAAATTATTTCATTTTCAATTAATATAAAAAATATATATCCCATAAATTCAAAAAATAAATTTACTATCGCAAATTTGTTATTATTTTTTTATTTTTTTTTTTTTTTTACGTAAAACATCTGAAATTATTTTTTATCCGTTATTTTCCATGACTTGACTTTTAACAACGATAATTTCATCATGAGAACGAGGTCACAGCGATAAAAAAAAATAAATAACACCTACAAAATTGTATATGTGTTTGTGTAAATTGTGGTGTTAAAAAAGTAAATAAATTTATAGCCAAGTCAATGTCACATTTTTGATAAAAAAAAAAAAATAATTTATTAACACATAAATATATTTTATAATTATATTAAATTATTTCCTCAAAATAAAATAATAAAAATATCTTTGTAAATTGATTAAAAAATATAACGGTATAAAAAAAAATAAATTAAATAATTCAAGTAAATATATTTTTATTAAAATAGTACAGCCAAAAAAAAATATTTTAAACAGGTGTATGCGTCAGCTGGATTACGTTAATTCTTCTTCAATAAATAAATTTACAAAAAAATTAACAGAGACAAAATTTAAAGATACAAAATACAGCAGGTTTTAAAAACAAGCCATATTATTTAAACATTTTTTTTTTAATAAAAACAAAAAAAAATGTTTAAATAATAAAAAAAAAAACAACGTCGCGTGCCATGTTTCAACCACACCCTTAAATATAATTTTATATTCTTATCAAAATATTCATATTACATGAATAATTGAACATTAAAAAAAATATTAAATCACGCAACGACTATACATTTATTTCAACCCTTAAAAAAAATATTAAAAAAACAATTTATTTTTATAAAAAAAAAATTACAATTATTTATCAAATTATCATCAAATAAATTAACTTGATTATAAATTAAATTAAACAAAAAAATTATTATCAAAGTTTAAAAATAAATATATAAAAAGTTTTTTTTTTTTAAGACATGATTTATTGTACTTGATAAGTACATCACATAATCATTTTAATGTCTCTCGACAGATAATAATAAAAATTTGGTTTTTTTTTATCTATAAAACACGTGTAATTATGATAATTAAAAATTTTTTTTTTTTTTTTTAAATACAACGGAATTTTAATGTACATATATAGCTAAGATTTATTTATTTAATTTTTTTTTTAATGTATTTTTAAATTGGCATCTGCGTTGTAAACAATAATTAAAAATTGTTATTATTATTATTATTATGGTGTTAAAAAGTGCAAGTTAAGTGGTGGATGATATGAAGGACATGTTGAGGTAATCATTAAACAACAATTCTCATCCTCAAACAGGATCAATGGTTGGTTAACCGGTCAACAGGCGGTTTGTTAACGTGATCGTTTGTTTTATCAGGTGTATACCTATATATATATGTTTAAATGTATATAAATGTATAAATGTATTGAGATGATAGGTATATGAAGCCAAAATGGTCATCGAGTGATCAACAAGTGGCTCATGATTTTGTCAGCAACAGCAGCACCAGTGTGAACAGTGCGGTGTGGTACTTGATTGTCCCAACAACTCTTTCCAAAACCTCTCTAAACCCTCTTTTCCTCTCACTGGTTATACTTGCACTCTTTATCACTTTTTATCTCATTGATCTCTTTGTTTATCTTCTATGTGGTATGCCACTAAAATTTTATCAATCTCAAATTTTAAATATATATGTGTTTTTTTTGTTTTGTTTTGTTTTAAATCGAAAATTTCAATGCAATTCACTTTTTTTTAATAAAAATAAAAACAAAAAATAATTTCATTATTTATTCAACAGAAGAGAGACATGTTTGGAAAATTTACAGTGAAAAAAATTGATAAATTTCTTTGTATTTCTCCGTAATTAATGTCAGTTTTTCTCCGTAAAAATGTTGATAATAATTTGGATTTGTAAAATTCTTAATATTTTTTTGATCAATTTTCAAAAAAAAGTTAATTAGTCATTTTTTAAAACTGTTTAATATTTTTTATTGTATTACAATTAATAAATATTTATCACACAAAAATTTTAACTTGTTTTAAACTTGAGCCACCCGGTGGAAATATTTCTCCAATATTCTCCATTTTTAATTCATTATACCCAGAAAATTTTCTGCTTATTAATAAAATAGTTGAATTTTAAATTATCATTGTAATAAAAAAATCATTTAATAAATCTTTAATTTTCTTTGTTAAAAAATCATTTAATTATTAGAAAATAAATAAATAAATTTTAAAGTTTTTATATAGAAAATTTATTGAAAAATAAATACATCAAATTTGTATTTAAAAATTAAAAAAAAAAAAAAAAACTACTGACATTTAAAATGATGAATTAATGATTTGAATTTGTAAATACATATATTCAACAACAAACCAACTCATATATTATATGAATATACAAATATAAATTACAAATAGCTATTCAGTAATTGCTCGATATAAATCAACCAGATATCGTGCAATTAATATCAAAGCATCATTCTGTATGATGATGATGATGATGATGATAATAATATATAACCAATACAGCAAATTCACTTGAAACTATTGAATCGAGTAAAACCAATTTTACCAATTGCCAAATAAATTCCCACGATTGTTTACAAAACACAAATAATTGTAAATTATTTACCATATAAAACACACCTCAATAAAATAATCTAATAAATTTATAAAAATATATTTGTATCATTTCAATAAATAAAACTAATCGAGCATAAAATTTAAGTAATTAAAATTAATATGATATATTAATAAATAATTTATTAGATAAAAAAATTAACACCAAAAAATTTTAAATTATCTCATAAATCAAGATAAATAATTATTTATAATAAAAAATATTTTTTTAATAATTATATTTTTAAAACTTTTACTTGAAACTTTCCAATCGATATTTATTTTAATTTATATTTTTTCATTTTGATACAATCAAATGCCATAAATAGAAATTATAATTATCATTCAGACAATATTATCTGTCATGATTTAAAGATTTATTGAATTAATAAATCGACAAGTTTTTTCCATTCGTTATATTCCTCAATTGTTCTTGATATATATATATATATTTATATATACCATTATGAATTTTATATAAAATATATGTATAAAAGTTTTGCCAATAATATTTATCGATTTATTCGTTTCACATAAATTTATGTCGAGCTTTATTATTTTCAGAATTTAATAAAGTTATAATGGCGTGATTCACTGGCAATTTTATATTCAAAAATAATAATAAATTATTAAAATAATAATTGAAATAATTTTAAATAATAATTAATAAAACCAATTAAATTTTAAATTATATTTTATTCTTTTTTCTTTTATGGAAGTTAATAATTTATTAAAATTTATTAATAAATAAAAATAATTATGACAAGCATATTTGTCAAAATTAAAAATACATAAATGCTTTGGTAAATATATAAACAATGACAGTAAATGACATGTCACACATGTGGTCTTTAACTTGTCAAAATAAATAAAAAAATAATTATTTAACTAGAATATCTGATGAACAAATAAACGTGTCAAAATGTTGAAAAAAAAAATTAATCAATGCGATGAAACATTTAAAATAAAAAAAAAAAATATAAAAAAATTGATTTAAATTATTTAAAAAATTTGTAATTAACAAAGTATTTGTATGGTTTTTTTTTTTTTATATTGTTATTTTGAATGAAATATATGTCGAGATAAAATTGCCAATGTCACAAACGTGACTCGTAAAAATTAATAAAAAAAAAAAAAAATGAAAGACAAAGAATGACTTTGACAAGATACTTGTGAAATAAAAATTTAAAATAATTAATTTATTTATCAATTTTATTTGTACAAAATCAATTATTAATTTTTTAATTAAATATTGTTTATATAAAATATAAATTTTAATTAAACAATGTATAAACACAAAATGAGAAAATAAATTAATATTTTTTTTTTAAATACAAATATTTACAAATAAAATTATATTTGTAAAAAGGGGATGTAATATTTTTTAACTTTCAACAAAATAAAATAAGCAAATTTGATCAATACATTGTCAATATTAATTAGCCATTTGAAATAATTTTTTTATCATTTTGAATAATTCAATATATAAATATTATAATTAAAAATATAATTCATTATGGCATATCAGTATTTCGTAATTATATTTTCCAGTTAATTTTCATAAATTTAAAATAACTCAATTGATAAATTCATTCATATTATAATCAACATGACAAGTCACTCAAAAATAAAATTTAAAATTTAAATTAGTAAATTAAATTCTGTCTATCTGTCTATTAAAAAAATATAAAATTTAATTAAAAATAAAATTAAAAAATTCTTTTTAATAACAATTAAAAATCAATTAATTTGAATATTTTTATTTTTTAATTTACTGAAAATTTATATATAAAAATATAATAAATAATAAGATAAAATAAATCATCATAGAATAAAATAATAAAATTGCATCAATTTAATTTCTTGATTGAAAAACCAATGGTCATTTATTAAGTATAATTTTATTTACCACCGGATATTACAATTGTATGAATTTCATCTCAATTTGTTTCTTAAATAAAAATTAATTAATAAAATAATTTTATTGTTTTTTTTTAAAATAAATTTACTATCTCACGATTATAAAATTAATTTATTTTTAAATTAAATTTTTTTTTTTATATAAAAAAATAATACAAATTATTTGATTTATTTATTGATCAACAAATTAAATAATAATTTGTCATTAAATCAATTTTACCACCTTAAATATTAACAAACAAACAGAAGGGGTTGTTGTACTATTTTCATATATAAACACGCAAACTTTGAGTCACGCGATTTCAAATAAATAAAAAAAAACAAATCATCAATTTTAATGAATTGAAAATAATAAAATTATCATTAAATTTATTTAACCAACTAATAAATATATTTTTATTATTATTTAATCAATTATTTTTATATTTATAATTATAAATTGACACGATATTATATTTTTTTTTTAGTCTATAAATATTTTAATGATTTAAAATTAAATTCATGACCTGAAAGATTACTATTTTTATCGTTATAATAAAATTAAAAATAAGAAAAATAAAAAAGGTGTGACAAGGTTGAGATTAAATAAATTAATGATTAAAATAAAAAATATTTAAAGAATTAACATCACGATTTGAAAGTTATTATTTTTAGTTAGTAAATAATAATAATCATTTTATATAAAATAAAATAGTTAATTTAACATTTGTATGTAGAATAAATTAAATTCGTGATGATTTAAATTGATTATTCAAAAGATATTTGCTGAATAAATTGATTCTTTTATTTTTTATTTTAATAATAGACAATTTCAAAAATGAATAATTGTAATAAAAATAATAATGAAAAATAAATAAAAAGTTTAAAATAAAATAAGGTAAAACACAAAAATGTTATTGAAAAATAAAAACGATTGAAAATATATATTCAACTCATTTCAATTGATATAACTAGAGCAGATTTATCCAAAGAAAATTCAATTTTTCAAAGTTTGGAAAATTGCCAAGACACTTATTTGTTCTTTAAATGATAAAAACAATTGTTATTTATTTTTAAAATAAATTTATAAATAAGTTTTTTTTTATTATATCAAATATTTTTATTTATTATTTATAAATTTTGTATTAAAAATTAAACTGTATATTTAAAATAAATAATAAAAGTTATTATTTAACTTTATTTTTTTTTTCTTCTTTATCTCATTTAATCAACAAAAAATATTAAAGCGAATAACAAATGAAAATAATCTTAAAATTTGATTTCAAACTTTTGAAAAACAGAATGTCAGTTTTATAACTGATATAAAAGTTTTATGAAATATACACACAGACACATACAAATATATACTTTTTAAAAAAAAAAAAAAAAAATTCATTTTGTAAAAGTTGCAGAGGTAAAACAAAAAAAAAAACCAAATTAAAGTTTTAAAAAAGTTTTATGCACTAAAATTTTATTTTCTATATAAAAAATAAAAAATAAAATTATTATTTATTATTTTTATTTTTTATTATCATTTTGTGTATCGATCAGATATTTGTCGAATAAAACTTTCACAAGTATTTAACATAAATTGTATTTTATTTGACATTTAAATTTTATATAATTTTTATCTATCAAATTTATTAACAATTTATGTTGAGTATTTAAATAACATTCTTGTTTTGAAAAAAAAAAACCAAAAAAATATTTTAATTTCATGCGGATTTAGTTGTTTTTAATTTTAGAATATTTCAACCCTTAACCACAAAAGGGTTAACCCTAAGGGTTAAAACAAAGATTTAAAATTATCTTATTGATTAACAATTAATGAAAAATAAATATTTAATTATCTTTTCTAATTAATCATTATTTATTTAATAAAAAAAAACTAATTAATATTATTAAAAGTTTAAAAGTTTTTTAAATTTTTTATTCAACTTTGACACTGTATAATTTTTGTCAATACATTTAATTACTTTGACATGTATTAATATTTAAAATATAAAAAATTTTTTATTTAAACTTTTTAATAGAAATTTTAGCGTGTTAATTGAACCATACTTAAATAATACAGTTCAAAAGTCATTTAAAAATACAGAAAATTAAGTTACGATTTGTTTTAAAATTTTTACAATTAAAATTAATTATTATTTATTTAATAAGAAAACTTTGTTTACAGTTTTAATTAATTTTTAAATAGGTCATACAATTTTTATTTTGTACAATAAATTATTTTTATTTCTAATTATAATAACGTTAAAAAATTTTTTTAAAAAAAAATATCATTGTTTCATTATTATTATAAATTCAAGTTGATTTTTTATTGAGATAAATTGGGATTTTATGTAACCTCAATTCAAAAGAAGAAAATATAGTTGAAATACTTTGAATAAAAAATAATAAATAAAAATAACAACAATAGTTAAAAAGAAAAATATATATTATAAAAATTAAATTTAAATTCCAACAGACCACGAGATATATAAACTGGTGAAAGTTATTTTGTTGATTTAAAATAAAAGATTGTCCTATTATTTTATTTATAAATTAACACTAAATTATATAAATACAAAAAAAAAAAAAAAAGTAAATAAAATTTTTATAATATTAACAAAATCTTTTCACTTTCTAACCGCAGGTGAATTTAAAAATAAATATAAATTAAAATGTTACGTTTTGTTTTTTTTTTTTTAAATATTTATATGATAAGATTAAATAATATTTTTAAAATATTTTTAACAAACACACTTGAGTGCTTATACGATAGATAAAATATATAATAATTTATCCCCTTAAAATTTACAAATACGTAATAATCATGGAGAAATGATAATGAGAAAATCAACATTATCCTTGAGAGTTTATTTGGCGAATATAGAAATTTCTCATCCGGCAATAACATTGACGAATGTTTCCATAAATAACAAGATATTCGAGAAACTAATTAGATTCTTGAACAGTGGTCGTTGTTTGTGCCAATTTTACATTTATAAATTAAATTTAAGTTGACATATAAAATTTTAACTTAAATATACAGTAATTAATTTAAAATTTATTATTTTATATAAATCTAATTAATATTATAATTATACAACAAATTTTTATCATTAAAATTTATAATTATTAATTAAAGTTTATATTTAGTTTTTTAATTTAATTACTTTTTTTTTTGGTTTGATATTATATATCATTTTTAAATAATAATTTTATAAATTATATTGACAATTTTATTTTGTATTTTTTTTTTATTTATAAATAATTAAAATTGATTGGTAAATTTGTTGAATTATCAGACAGATATAGACCATTGTCAGATATATCTCATTCAGTTTAGACAAATAACCACAAATAAAATTAAATTATTTATAACTGATTATTTGTTATCTAAAGCTGATTTATCTTCAACAACTTACTAGTTATATTTATTTATAAAAATAATAAAATTTATTTTAAAATACTTGAAAATTAATATTTATCTAATCTTTTAATTCAACAAGAGCCAGAGTGTTTTTTGTCTTTTAAAAATATAATTTATATATTTATTTTGTTTAAATTAGCATTTAAATTTTTTTGTTTAAAATAAAATGATAATTTTTTTCTATTAAATTTAAAAACATATATTTTAAAAAAATTTAAAAATTTATATATTTTTTTTTTTTAATTACATTTTTGCAATTTAAAATTATTTTTTTATTTATTTTTTTTACCAGTGGCATTAATTTATTTTTCACTTCAATATATATTCGTTATGCTCTTTCAATCTACGTTTATTCAACTTTTTTATGACTTCTTTTTATATGCAATGTTACTTTTTGTTTAGCTTCATCTGTAGGATAAATAAAAATATAAAAAAAAGTTATATAAAAATGTAAATAAAATGTATGATTCAAAAATAATAAAAATAAACTTTTGGGGATGAAAAAAAAAAAATATATATAAAATGAATAGTGAGGTCATTGCTACGAAAGCTGGTTTAACATTTATACATTTTTATAAATGTATTAACAAACTGACTGATATTACGAAAAAGAAAATTGCATTTTCAACTAAAAAAATTTATTTTTTTTCATTTTCATTACTATTTTAATTTACAATTTTTTATTTTTTATTTTTAATACGTTCAGTGACATTTGAGATTACCTGGAAAATTCAATTAATGTCTTTAAGATATTGGAAAAATAAAATTAAAAATAATAAAATTTTTAATTCAATTTAATCATCAAATTAAAAATCATTAAAATTATTTACTATTTTTAATTAATATATAATAATTAAATTTTTTTGTAGCTTCTGTTATTAATGAAGCTAAACTTGACAATCAATCACGATTTGTTATTTTTTTTAAAAAAAAAACTTGTTATTATTTTTTTTTTTTTATTGTCAGTCACCCAAGTGTGGTGAAACATTTTTTTTTTTTCGAGTGATAAACGAGCCTGTGTACATCAACCATTGTGCAAATTTTCATCGTCATTAGTAACCCTGCAATTTTTATTTTTTTTAACATAAAAAAAACGACTTTTTAAGAGTAACTGAAAAAAAAAAAAAAAATAAACTTTATTTAAATGAATGAATTGATTATAATTCATTGAAAATATTTTTTTTTTTTCATTGCTTTTGTGTCATGTCAACAGATGTATGTGCATGATGAATCAGCCAAGAGATTTAAACAATTTTATATTAAATTTGAAACAACAAAAATTTTTTAAAAAATATAAAAAATAAATTGTATTAATTTTTGGTTTTAAAATTGTTTTTTTTTTTGTTTTTTTTCTTGACAAAATTTGGATTGCATGTGCGTATCGTTTTGTCGGTTTGCTTGAGGCATACATTTTATGCATTTTATTTATTTTATGCATTTTATATGTATAAACTAAATATAAAGACTTTTAAACATGCATTTGTTTATCGCGTGCAAATATTAATAAAAGAGAATTTGTTTTTGCTTTTTTTAATTTTTTTTTTGTTAAATTTTATATATTATTTATGCACAAATGAAAATTCAAATGCAATACGTGACAAAATGTCATTTATTATTGTCAATATTTTTTTATGTAAATTATTCATAAATATATTTTGATATATTATTTTATTTTTTAAATATTAATAATATATATTTTGAGGTATTTTTTTTTAACTGTAAATTTATAATTTAAATATTAAATATAATTATTGTAATTTTATTTTTACTGAATAAGTATATTTTTTTTTTTCATTATAAATTGGTTTTATTTTGATGGAAATTATTGATTATGCAAATTGTTTTTTTTTTTTTTTTTATTTGAATGTCAAAGAGACGATTTGAATGAAAAAAAAAAATTACCACAACTGGATATATATCAGATTTAAAAAATTATTAAAAATATTTCTATACTTTTACAATTGTAATTGAAAAATAAAATAAAAAAAAGTATAAAAAAAAATTTATATTCTATGATGAAATATAAAAATGCATTGGCAATTTAAAATATTAAAAAAAAAAAAAAAATAAATGAATAAATTCATTTTTCAAGCACTCAACGAGAGAAAGAAAAAAGATATTTGATTATATTTTTTTATCATTTTATATTTTAAATTAAATTTTATCTCTAATTAAAATGGTTGAAAAAATTTTTAAAAAAATATATATAAAAGTTTCATTATTAAATAAATTTAAAATTTAAAATATGAAATTATAAATTTAATAAATAATATATTTAAATTAATTAAAATATAAAATAATTTAATTAAAAAAAAAATATTTTCAACAAAAATTTTCATGAAATATAATTTAATTTACATTTTGAAATACTGTAATTAATTTATATATATTTAATTTTATTATTATTTAATTATCTCAATATAATAATAAATAAAAAAAAAAATTAAAAATTAATTTAAAAACAGTAAGATTCAATGTGGTTACAATCAGGCCACAAAACGGATTCATTAGATCGAAACGTAATTTATATTCGCAATGCGTAACGCAAAAATGCGTGCAAAGAATTAATTTATTTTTAATAATATATATTTTATCATTTTTTATCATCAATATAAAATAATTATCAATTAATAATAAAAATAAATAAATATTGTCTGTTGACTGACCTTGTATGTGTACTGATCAAACATCCTGCAAACGTCTAGGTCACCACTTAGCATCGAGTATCCAGCGTCCATGCTGTCCTCTTGTTATCTCCTTTTTTTTATTTCAAAATTTTTTCTAAAATTTTTTTTAAATGATTAATCAACTAAATTAATTATTATATTTTTGATTAGTTTTTATTTTTTATTTGTCCTTCAATATTTTAATTGCTTTTTTCACGTTTTAAAATTTTTTTTTATTTTTTATTTTTATTTTGTCAATAACACACAGACACACACTGAAATAATTTAATTATGTATCAAATTTAATTTTTTTTTTTTTTTTAAGTAATATTGTCACTCATTTTCTACACTTGAGTCATGTATGAGTTTTAATTAATTTTTTTTTTTTTTTTTATTTATTTAAATTTTATAATTTATTCATTTTTATTTTAATTTAATTTTTTTAATTATTACAAAAAATAAAATAAAGAGTTTCATGTAATTAATGAGATTTTAAGTGACCTTGAATATATACACATGTTAAAATGTACATATCGACAGTTGAGTCTTTAAATCAGATAACAAATCATGAAAAAGAATTGAAACAATTGTCTTTTTTTTTTTAAATTTATATTCAAGTATACAGCATTGACCTTATTTAAAAATAACAACACAAATTAAAAATAAATATTTCACATTAATTATGATAATAATATCCAATTTGTGAGCACAAAAAATAAATTTTAATCAAAAAAAATTCACAAAGTTTTATTTTAGTCACTCAAAAAAAAAAATAAATAAATAAAATAAATTAATTTATTTTATAATTATTAAAACACATTAACATCCATGTATATGTCAAGGATAAATATCACTGACAAATTAAATTCCTTTTATGACAATTCAAGTTCACACGTGTATACAAAATTTATAAACCAACGTGTCAATTTGACACGCAGCCCAATCTAACGCAATCACACAATCAAAAATACAAATTTAATAATCATTAATTAATTTAATAAATTGTCTATATAATTACAACACTATTCATCAATAAAAGTTCCAAAAAAAAAAATATATCTATCCATATAAATATAAACATAGAAAAAGAGATAGTAAAGTAAAAAAAAAAAAAAAAAATTGGGAAAAAAATAAATAATTTGTGTGGAAAATTTTGATTAATCCCAACACTTGAAATAATTTTTCGATTATTTTTGTTTTTTTTTTGTAAAATTAATTTAATTTTAATTAAACTGTAAAAATAAAGGTATATATTTATTATTATAAAATAATTTTTGTGTATTTGATATAAATTTGGTCTTGTGTGCGCGAAATGCGTGGTGCTCCTGCTTGGTTAGTCACCTTGCTTGAAAATGGGTGCGGGGAAACAGGGATGTACATTTTATCCCCACTTAAAAATATATAAACTAAAATCCACCACCATCACCACCACCATCACCTAGACTACCATCATCCACCACTCTTGATTCATTTTGTATATATTTACCCCCATTTTATATATTAAACCATCACTACCATCACCAACATCACCAACATCACCAACATCACCAACAACACCAACAACACCAACAACACCACCAACGTCTCACCATTTTCATCTCATTTTATTGTCTGACTTTTCTACCTCAGGATTCGTCCAATCTTTTATGCGCAGCTTTAATCTTATTTTGAAATAGCCCGCGTCGAAAAATACATATATATATTTTTGGTTTTTTTTTTTTTTATTTTTTTATTTATATATATATATAACAACCCCCTACAACCCCCTACATCTTTTTGTACATATAACCATACATATAAATTTTTTTTTTTTAATTTTTTTATTTTCTTTACTTAATATTTTACTTGGAAAAAGAAAATTAAATTTTTCATTTTCAATATATTATCTTGATAATGAAAAAAACAAAAAATAAAAAAAAAAATTAATTTTTCATTTGATAATAATAAATTTTAATTTTATATTTTTTTTATTATGAAAAATTAAATTTTTTTTATTTTTATTATTATTATTTGTGTATTATTTATCATGGTGGTGATAGAATGTAATTATACGAAACCACCAAAACCTTGTATATATATTCTCTCAATTTTCTCTTCTGTCTCTCCCCCATCCAACAAAGTATCTTCTACGATCGATAATTCATTACTATCTCAACGATTTTACTAACAAACACACACTTTATATATATTTATATATATTTATACACATACACATGTGTAATGCCAACAATTTCGAGTTTAATAACAACTTTGTTACAACGTAGTTTCGTACACGTAATATACGAATTTAATTACAGCAATTAAAGTTGATTAATTAGTTTTTTTTTTTATTTTAATTTTTTTCTATTTTTTAATACATGAATGATGCAATAGAATTGAAGAAAATTTTTTAAAAATAATTATAATTTGATGTAATAATGATGATAAAAATAATTTTCTGTTAATTAAATTGTTTTTTTTTTTATTTATTTTTATTTTAGTTATATTATGTAGTTACAGCGATATAGATCAGACAAATTTAATCATTATACATTGGAAAATTAATCAAACAAAATTACTCAAATTCTGATTATATCATAATGGAAAATTTTTGATTAAATTATATACCAGTGGATTGATTGAAGGTAAATATGCGTAAGTGCTGATGAAAATTAAATTTATTTTAAAATTTAAAATATGTTTGTTATTTTTTATTATTTTTTTAATGTTTTTTATTTTATTCGTTTATTTATTTATTAATTTATTAAATTTATTTTATTTTTATTTAATTATAAATATTTAAAAAATTTGTAGAAAAACTGAAATTAGAAAACTTGTGATTTTATAAAGACAAAAATATTTTTTAATTTACATTTTTTTGAATTTTTATTAACAATTCAAACAAAATTATAATTAATAATGTTGTTAATTTTATTAAATTATATTTATTTCATTATATTTACAAATTTAAATACAAAAAAAACAAAAATTTACGACTTGAAAATTCATAGATTTTAGAATCAAGTAGTACAAGTCAAGCGATGTCAGACATAAAATTTTTTTTCTACACCTGTATTAAAAAAAAAAAAATACATCAATTAAAATAAATACTTTATTTATAATAAATTTACCTAAATTCAAAAATAATCATTATTATTATTCAAGTAGTACAAGTCAACTATGGTCAGACACAATCATAAATCCTCCAATTTTAAATATTATCAAAAAAAAAGAAAAAAAAAATTCTACAAGCAATAAAATAATTCTAAAAAATAAAAAAAATATCTAAAAAGCAACATTATATACAATAAAATAATAATAATAATAATAATATTGACATCACGTGTTAAAAGTAAAGTGGCATACATATATATCCACGTGTAGAGTTTTCATTCATGAAACAACCTCAAACGATTGTGAGTGTAAACGAGTGAGTGAGCAAAGCAAAGTAAAAATAAAAAAAATAAAAAAAACAAATTACAAGTGAGTAAGTAAGTGAGAAAAAATAAAAAAATAAAAAAATAAAAAAATATATGTACATGTAAAAAATAAAATACATAAAATGCCAGAAGGCACAACTGAATCAACCAAGTGCAAATAAAATGAGAAAGATGAGAAGGTAATGGTTTGACAATATAAAAGACGTTCGTGTTGAATATCAAAATAATAATAATAATAATAATAGCATAAGTGTGTGTTATATATTCAAGACTAGACATAAAGGCACCAAAGTTAAAGCCAAGTAAAAGTACCCACATTGCAGTATGATTACATCAAGTACATACAAGTTGAGTTGTTACACATGCTGTGGGGCTTTTGGTTTTCCCCATGTGATGAATATAATTTTATCACTCTCATTTACAAATATAAATACACTCAAATACATTATTTTTAACACATATATTTACAGTGTCATTCAAACAATATCAAAACAAAATTTACAAAACATCCAGGGTCAACCAAAACTGATATCAAAAATTGTTTGTCCTACTTTGTTGTAACTTAAACTTTGTATATATATACTCTTTTCTTTTCAACAACTTTTATTCTTTGACTTGTCTTTAACAATCTTACCACTTTTGTCTTCCTCAGTTTTTTATATTTTTTTTTTTTCTTTCTTGAGTACTGAACTGCTTGACTGCTTGTCTGCTGCTTGACTCGTTCTTCATCCTGCCCTTTTGCTTTTTACCACTTTTACTTTTATCTCTCACTTGGTTTTTTTTTTTATTTTTTTTCTTTGATATATATATATATGCCACCCTTATTATCATCCTTATCTCACTTGTGGATACTATTACATCAAGCACGTGCTTTACTACCCCATTCATTCATTCATTCATTCATTCATTTTTTTTTTTTTTTTTCAAATAAAAATTTTACCCTTTACTTTTTTATTTTTATAATATTATATATCATTTATTTTATTTTTTTTTATATTTTATAAATTGTTCAATCATCTGTATGAAACTTTTATTTTATCATCTTCATTTATCACTATTGACTCAGTGTCATTTGTCATTGTCCTTTGACCTGTATCGATTTTGATTTTTTTTTTTTCAACTCTACGTGACCTGGGACAATATCATCATCAATTTTTTTTTTTTCTTTTTTAATAACAACATTATCCCCCCACGTATTTTTCTCAAGTACATGTTTTATTATTGGCTTTGAATTTTCTTCCTTTTTTTTTTTTTTTTGCTTCAGTATATATTTACTCTCGTTATTCTTCTTCATTTATATAGAAGATTTTGTATAAATATATGTACGCGTACACTCTTTGATCTTGTTTAATGGAAAATTTAGTTTTATCTTCTTAACTACTTAATATCTTTGTTTTTTTATTTTAAGATGATTAAAAATAATAATTAATAAAACAAAAAAAAAAAAAATCATCCATTAGTGTCAAAGTTATAAATCTATTAACAATATTAACTTGAAAAAAAAAAAAAAATAAATTAAAAAATTTTTATATATTTTATTTATAATTATATTTGTTCATAAAAATAGGGGTAGTAAAATTAAAAAAATAATAAAAATAATAGATATAAATTTATAAAAAAAAAATTGCATATTTACATTAATATTATTAAAAATAAATTAAACACAGACATAAAAAAAATAAATAAAATAAGGGTCGCGCGCGCATCACCCACGGGAATCAATATCCGCGAATTTTCTCCACCTGCCAAAACATCACACACACATACAAACAACCACCCACC